>CAUYRT010072908.1:0-104765 GCA_963574885.1 Lepilemur ruficaudatus
TTTTTTTTTTTTTTTTTTGAGACAGAGTCTCACTCTGTTGCCCAGGCTAGAGTGAGTGCCGTGGTGTCAGCCTAGCTCACAGCAACCTCAAACTCCTGGGCTCAGGCGATCCTCCTGCCTCAGCCTCCCGAGTAGCTGGGACTACAGGCATGTGCCACCATGCCCGGCTAATTTTTTCTATATATGTTTTTAGTTGGCCAATTAATTTCTTTCTATTTTTAGTAGAGACGGGGGCTCGCTCTTGCTCAGGCTGGTTTCGAACTCCTGACCTTGAGCGATCCGCCCGCCTCGGCCTCCCAGAGTGCTAGGATTACAGGCGTGAGCCACCCTGCCCAGCCTAGGGTCCTTCTGTTGCATTGCCGAGCGGGTTCTGGGGGCTGCAGTGATCAGTGCCTTTCTCTGAGCTCCTCTCATCCATTCGCCCGCCCGCTCATTCATTCCACACGATTTGCTGTGCGCTGCGACGTGCAGGGTCTGTTTGCAAGAGGGGGTGCCACCGAGAAGCACAAGGATGCTGAATGCTGCGCCTTCATGCAGCTTCCCACGGGGGGGGGGTGCATGGAGACAAGGGAGTTGCAGTGCAGTATTTCTCCTGGTGGCGAGCACATCTTGGGGCCACGGGTCAGGGAAACCTTCCCAGAAGAGCTGACATCTGTATGCCTTTCTCACAAAGCCCAGCGACTGGGGGAGTCGTGTAGCCAGAGCTTGATCCCGGATCCGTCCTCTCTGACGGTGCTTCTGCGCATTGAGATCACCTGCGAATTGTTCAAAGCCGGCCCCTCGCCCTGGGTGGGTGTCAGAGCTTCCCAGGTGATTCCTACATACGGTCGGGACTGGAACTGTGTAAGACTCATTCCCTTCAGCCCGAGGACATGGGCTGCTGTGAGAGAGATGAAAATCACTTTACATTTGGAGAGGGCTGTTGTTAAATATTTGTCTTAAGTCTTCAGCCTGGGAGTCGGCTCTGTGGTTTGAAAGTAAAAGGCCTTTGCTCTTTCTCCCCGACTCTGCCATGTAGCAGCCTGTGTGACCCTGGGCATATTACTGGACTTCTCTGGGCCTGTTTTCTCTTCTCTTAGATGAGAGCTGTAGTAACTAACTCATGGAGCTGTTGCAAAGAACACACGAGAAAATGCAAAGCACAGTTCCTAACGTGGGGGAACTCAGTAGACAGACACGAATTCTCTTCCCTGCTCATGTGTGACTTGAACTCTCTCCCGGGCAGTGCCCAGAGCTTGGCCTCATTGCAGTTGGGTTTGGAGGCGGCTCTGAGCCAGGTGTCGGCAAGCCCTGCGGGGAGTAGACAGCGCCAAGCTTACCTCAGCCCTGGAAACCGGTTCTGAGCGGTGGTAGCTACCGGCCATCAGGTGTCCTCCTAGACCCACCCAGGGGCCCAGTAATAAGGCCACTTGCTGAGAGAACGAGAAGGATATTTCTCATCTCACGCCACAGTTAGAGACGTGAAACCCAGAGCACACAGTGTAAAATAAGGCAGAGCGTAATCAGATAAACACACACTGCGGACACCCGGAGATGCCAGTGTCTAGTAAATGAAACCAGATGCTGGTTTTAAAATCCTGCAGTAGATTCCCCCAGAGACCCTGCCAAGTTCCCTTCCATTCCCTGCGGCAGGACAAGCAGCTGTCAGGCGTGGCACGGCGAGGACAGGATCCCCGTGTTTGGAATAGGGGAGGACAGCTCGCGGCCAGCGGCCAAGGCGCCCTCCAGCTCTGGGGCTCCGGGGCTCTGAGTAAGACCCAGCCTGCTCTGCCCGGGACCCTGCCATCCTGCGTGTATATTCCCAAGGCAGAGAGAGCAAAGAAGTGTTTGTTTTGGGAGGAGAATCTCCACATACGAGAAGATTCGTAAGGCCTGCGCTAGGAGCCAGACCATTCCAGAGCTGCCTCGCTTAACGCGTCACATCCAGTTTGCAGCGTGTGCAGAAAGTTGCTGACAGCAGGAGCCGGCCTTCTGCCTCGTGGGACGCCCTTGTCCCCCCTCCCCAGTATGCTGAGGAGCCAGGAGCTGAGCCCTGGGGAGCACGGAGGAAGTTAGGAGACTAATCCAGCTGCGTTGTGAGCACTTTGCTCCCACTCCCCACGGGATGCAATCAAGGATGCGATCCTACTCGGCTGCTGGCGTCCAAGCCGTCCTCGGTGACGCGTGGAGACCCTGAGAGCTCCCATGCGCTGCTGGGCAGGCAGACGGCTGGCCGGCCTGGGTGGGCTCCCACAGCAACAGGTGCCTGCGATGCGCCAAGTCCTTGACGTCCTGCTGTTCCCAACGGCCACCGTCATACCCATTTCAAGAAGAGGGTTGGTGGTGGAGCCAGATCCCAACCCTGTGTGTGAATCCGAACCAGCCAGTTTCCACCCTCTCGCGTCTCCTCCTCCCGGGAATCACCACAACCGTGTTTGAGTCCGTCCCAATTCCCTAACCCCCTGGGGCCAAGGAGGCAGTCGCGGATCAGCCCGTAGGTGGGCGCGTGGGATCCACGGGTGCTGTCTTTGGGCTTTTCTGATGGCAAGGACCAGTGACTCATCTGTGTCACTTCAAGTAAAGGGGCTTTCTAGTAAGGACACCTTGGAGGACCAGGTTCCATAACACCTGTGGGCTTTGCAGAGGTGGAGTGAGAAGGTCGTTTGGAATCCAAGCCTGTTCTGGGGCCACCATGACAGGGGCTCTGCTACTGCCCGCAGGGACTCTTCTCCAGTATGGCTGACTGATCCCACAGTCTCCAGGCTGGGGCAGCACCGTTCTTGTCCCCTCCACCGGGAGCTGGGGAGATCTAGGGGTGGGCACAGCACCCATTCTGAATAGCCAGGCACTGAAGGTTAAGGCTGAAGCCAGAGAGGGACAGGAGTCCCGAGGCCTTTAGAAGGAGATCCCAGTC
The DNA here is from genome assembly GCA_963574885.1 of Lepilemur ruficaudatus. Lineage (NCBI taxonomy): Eukaryota > Metazoa > Chordata > Mammalia > Primates > Lepilemuridae > Lepilemur > Lepilemur ruficaudatus. The sequence goes on from CAUYRT010072908.1 coordinate 2,894, forward strand.
GTGCCCAATAACAGTCATGCATCCGTCCACCCGTCGCCCTGCATGCCATGCACTCCTCAAACGTTTATTCTGGCGCTGGGCCGGCCAGGCATGATGTTAAGTATTGAGGGTCCTTGAACAAACGAGACATGATCTCTCTTCCTGAGGGAAAACAGGGTGTGTGCACGTGGCCCTCACAGATCAAGAGCTTTTCCTGCGCTCTTGAGCAGCACCGGCTGGTCTGAGGGTGCTCGCCCGCCTGCCCCCGGGACCCTCCTGGTGCAACCTCAGACCAGCTTCTCTCCCTGTGTTATGGCTTGGCGCTGAAAGTGGCCGGCGGCGTGGGAGGGAGCAGGGGCCAGAAAGAGGGATGTGACATCCCCAGAACAGCGGGTTACACTCTCGCTCAACCTCAGCTTCCCCATCTTTCAACGCGGAGTTTAGCTTTGGGAGTCCCCGAGTTCTCTGCCAACTCTGACATCCCGGGGTCTTTCGTATCCATTTTAAGCTGTTGGCTCATTTCAGTGACACAAGGGCAAAGACAACACTTATTTGTCCTTGTGTCCTCAGGCCTAGTGCAACCCTGGAATGCGGTTGGGATTCCAGACATGCCTCAGGATGGATAAATAAATGAGTAACAGAAAAAGAAATACAGACGTTGATAAAGATATGTGCAAACAGTTCATACGGATGGTGCATTTTTAGTGTCCCAAATCTGTGCACAGGAAGTAGAATCACCCTGGACTGCAGTGAATATTATTACTTTCTTCAAAAGCTCAGGCTGGTTTTCCTTCCCCTGCCTGGAGTCACTGGCACGTTGGTTTTCAAATGCAAACTCAGCAGGCGCCAGGTCCACAGGGGCACCCTTCTGTCTGGGTGAACCGCAGGTGGAAGCATTACGGTTCCGGGTGAAAGTCCTTGTTTTTCATGTAACTGCTGCATCAAATGGCGTCTCCCATGGAAGCCGTGAAGCGGATTAGTGGACCCTGCTCAGGGGTCTTATGAAGAAGGAAGGACCCTGGAAAGAAAGGGGGGTGTAATGGAGAACTGGCCCGGGGGTTAAGTCTCAGGTTCGGGCCCCAGCTCTTCTACCAGCTGTGGGTGACTTGGGTGAGGCACGTCCCCTCTCTGGGCCTCTGTTCCCGAGTGTGCCACGCGGAGAGCACGGACTGCGTCATCCTCAGGTCTCTGCCAGCTGGCAAATGTTATGCTGCTCTGTCACTTGCGGTCATTGGGCAGCCCAAAGACTGTGTCACAGTTACTTAAAAGCAGCTCCCAGCACTAAGTGATGGGACATCTGTCGCCCACAACTAAGCTAATGGAAGCTGTTGCAGGTGCTGGCCTCGAGAACACCAGCTTCCTGGTCCGGGCCCACGGCGTGTTGCTCTCTGTGACCTGGCCCTACCCTCTCTACTGGGAAACCAGGTCAGCCTCTGAGAGATCTGGGGCCTGCTGCAGGAGGGTGGCTGAGAGAGGGCCACAGCATTGGTCCCAGGGTGGCCTGGGCAGGGGGGAGGGGTCCTGAGGCCTGGGCTGCAGCGAGGCAGAAAGCCCCACGCAGAGGTTGGGAACACTGACACTGCAGAAAACTGCGCCTGAAACGATGATGAGTCCCTTGGTCTGGGAGACAGAGGGAGGCCGCCCAGCCAGACGGCCCCGTCTCCCGCCCTGGGTTACCTGACATCACTGTCACTCACCACTTTCCTCTCCTCAGGTTACACGCAAGACCAGGCAGTGAGACTTCTGGTCTGGGCTTTGATTCGGAAGCACCTTTCCCCATCTGCTTCTCAGTATGAAAGGGGAGACCCTTTGCCATAGGATGTTGTAGGGCCCAGGGCTCCCCAATTCTGGGCCAGCAGGGCAAAGAGGGACAGAGACCCAGCCCTGTGGACATCTGGGTATCCCTGCTGTGGAGGACGGGATGGGGTTGCAAGGAAAGCTCCGCCCAAGACTTGCGGGCTGGGGATTGGGGCAAGCTGTCAAGTTCAAACAGCCTCCCCCTGGCCTCCTTTTTTTGGGTGAGGAACAGCTACTCAGTTTCCCGTAAGCTTGGGTTCTCCAGCCAAGAGCTGTAACGTGCGGGAGCCCTGCGTGCCCAAGGCCAGTGTGTACCATCCTCTCAGCTTGTAAACTGTGGGCACGTGGACAGGTAGAGCGCAGTCTCTAGGCTAGGGACACAGGACAAGAGCAAGCGCCCTCTTCTTCACCCGGTGAATCCCAATCAGACCCCAGATGGGGCTGGCGGTGGGCAGGGCTTCCCTTGGGGTTGCCAACTGCAGTTTGCTCAGGAAGGATTTTCCAGGGGAGCCTCCTGGTTAGTGCTATTAGGGGAGGTGGCTGCAGTGTAGGAAGCCTGGGTCCTGTGGTTCGTCATGAGTGTCCTCGCCGTTTGCCCTCTCACTGGACTGTCCCCTGTTGCTACAGGCCTGAGCTTTAGACAGTCAGGAACCTGCCTCCTGTTTCCTCTGCTGTCACCTGCAAGGAGCCCCAGTGCCCTGCAGGGACCACCCTGGCAGGGCATCTGAGCTCCCTGGACTAACCAGAAGTGTCCTGAGGGGTGGGGGGTCGCAAACCAGGCTGAAGTCACCCCTCAGGCACCCCTCTGATTAAGTAGGGGCTGACGCATTGCATTGCGGGCGAGAGCATTTCCGCATGGTGGTTGGTTGCTTGGTGGGAAAGCTTTGCCCTGGGGCAGAAACTGCTGGGAAAAGGCAGAATTTAAACCCTCTGCCCACAGAAACCTAAGCCTCTAAACAAGTCGGGACATCTTTCTCAGGCTGGAGAGGGGCTCGCTGTTGGAGGGTGTTTGGTGATTCCCTGAGTGTGTTGTTGGAGGTGGCATCATTGCTGCTGCCTGTCACCACCTCCCCCAACCCCCGTAGCTCTTCAGTCAAAGGAGGCCAGAGACACTGTTGGTGGACCAGCGCCTCGGACATCTGAGTTCCTGACTCGGGGCAGTCTATGCCACAGCAGATCAAACCTCAGTCTGCGGTTTCCCAGGGCGTTTGTGGCAGCTGAGATTTTGTTAGTGGGGGAGAAAAGGATGCCAAGGACCGCAGCTGAGGGCCATGCTCTGTGAGATGGAGCTAGAACAAAATGTGGCATCGGATTTGCATGAGTCCAGGGGAGAGGATGCAGCTTCCGGGATCATTTTGCCCCCCTTGGGCTGGCAGCGTTTGTTGACCCCGTGGGCAGGAGGTGCTGCCCCATGGCGGGGAGCCCTGGGTCTGGGGACACGTGACGAGGAGCAGGCTCCCGTGCCCGATGAACTGACACTGCGGTCTGGCGGGTGGTGCCTCATCCAGCCTCGGCAAGGTGCTCGCTGGTTCTTTTTCCCTCTTGTGGGCACTTGTCAGCCCCTGAGATCAACGTGATCCTGGTGTAGGGGGTCTCCTACTAGGGGACCATGGGGAGTCCTGGGGACCATGACTTTGCCTGGTGCCTGGGAGCTCAGGCCCTGGGCCTTGCAGTGGATACTCCGAGTCCCGTCATGATGGTTACCATGTGTTTTACATTTTTTAAAGTTGTCCTGTTTCCAAATATGCTTCTGTCATTCCATATACATTGAAACCTCCTGGGCATTTCAATATTTCAGCCTCTAAATGACATTTCCCAGACTTCCGCCCACACCCACCACAATCATATGACAGACCACATCCCTGTTCCGTCATTGGGAATGTGTGGTCATTGTACCCACAGCCTGGGCTCTGGGTCCAGAACCCAGAACCATGTCCCAAGGAGAAGCCAGCAAGCAGGTGACTAGAAGGGCTGTGACGTAGTGACGAGCCCAAAGCCCCGGACTCTGGGGAGACATGTCCTTCAGACAGCACCTGCCCACCGGGGCCCCTGTGATTGGCTGAGTTCGTCGGGGCACACATGCCTTCGTCTGCACAGCTGGGAACTTCTGCGCACCAACCACCGACCGTATGGGGCACATGATCCTTGGGGGGATGCTCCCCGTGTCCCAAGACAGCAAAGAGGCAATTATGATATGAAGCAATAGGTGTGTCCCTAGAAGGGGCCCTGGCCAGGTGCGGGGACTAGGGAAGGCTGTTTGGGAGAATATCTAAGCTGAGATCTATAGGACAGGAAAAGCTTGGGCCAGACAGGGCTTCTTGTGAAGTGAGGTGTCTGTGTCCTTAGCTCTCAGGTCTCCACTCCATCCAAGGGCGCCTGCCCTCGCCCTCTACTCCCGCCTGTGCCCTTATTGCTGCTTTGCCGCAGCTGCGGCTTTTGTTTGTTTACTCGCCTTACTGCAGTCTCCCCCTAGAATGGCAGCTCCCTGCGGGCAGGGACTTTGTCTGCGGATGTGCCCGCAGCTCTCCAGCAGACCCCCGGTCACTCACTTGGGAGAAAAGCCAGTGCACAGAGTGAGCTGAGGCTGGCCAGCTGGGGCCTGCAGCGGTCTCCTGCCACCTCCACCCTACTCACTGACCCCACACTGCGGCTTCTGTTCTGGGCCTCCTTGCGTGGCCCGGCCCACTGCCACGTGACACGGTGCGGGCAGAGGGGGTCTGTGAGAAGCCAGGGCTGCCAGCCTCTGCGGATGCTGCCGGCTCCAGGTTAGCTTGTCCCGACGGCTCCCAGGGAGTCTCTGTGTGTGTCAGCCGCGGCCTCTGGAGTCCAGCCTCTCTCCGGATTTTTATGTTCTCTTCATTCTCAGCCTGTTTTTTGACAGCCTGCAGGAGTCTGTGCTTACAGTCAGGCTGTACGGGGAGAAGGGTCACCTGGTCAGGGCTGAAGGATCCACAGCCAATGCACGAAATAGTGACAGGGGCCTTTCAAAGTTGTCACACTGCAGTCTTCCAGCATCTTGGGGATGGCGTGCTTCCTTGGTCCCCTGTGCAGAACATTCTGGGGATTCCCTAGCCCAGGCACATGGCTAGTTCTGAGTTCCCTCCTCTCTCATGGGCACAGATGTCACTGCTGCCATCTCCCGCAGGGGCGGGTGAAGGGCTTTGCCAAGTCACAGCCGTTAGAAGGAAGAATCATAGAATAAAATTAGAAATAAAATATAGAAAAAAATTAGCCGGGCATAGTGGCACATGCCTGTAGTCCCAGCTACTTGAGAGGCTGAGGCAGGAGGATCGCCTGAGCCCAGGAGTGTGAGGTTGCTGTGAGCTAGGCTGATGCCACGGCACTCTAGCCCGGGCAACAGAGTGAGACTCTGTCTCAATAGAGAGATAGATAGATGATAGATAGATAGAGAGATAGGCAGTCTCCATTCTGTATGAGTCCAACTGCATGACATTCTAGAAAAGGCTTAAGTGTGGAGACAGTTAAAGATCAGGGGTTGCCACAGGTTGGGGGAGGGAGGGAGGGATAGAGAGAGCACAGAGGATTTTCAGGCAGTGAGAATGTTCTGTAGGATTCTGTGATGATGAAGTCACGTCATTATACATCTGTCGAAAGGCACAGAACTCACCACACCAGGAGGGAGCCCTGGTGTAAACTCTGGGCTTTGGGTGACAGTGACGTGTCAGCGTAGGTTCAGTGATTGTCCCAAATGCTCCACTCTGGGGGACGCTGGCCGTGGGAGCGGCTGTGCTTGTGTCGGGGTGGGGGTGGATGGGGACTCTCTGTGCCTTCCGACTGTGCTGTGAACCTAAAATTGCTCTTTAAAGCTCATGGGGAAAAAGGTGGGGGAGGCTGACAAAGGGCAGGAGGGACACAGGGTGATTCGGGGGCCAGGTGCTATCATGGCTGGAGCCCCAGCCTCTCCGCCTCCTCCCCGGGGGTAGCGGGGAGTCAGAGGAGGTCCCGGGGCTGCCCTGCCGTGCCAGAGCTGGGTAGTGACAGCCGCTGCTCCCCGCAGGTGTCGTGGAGGCCCCGATGCTGATCCGCCTGGTGAACGGCTCCGGCCCGCATGAGGGCCGCGTGGAGGTGTACCACGACCGTCGCTGGGGCACCGTGTGTGACGACGGCTGGGACAAGAAGGACGGGGACGTGGTGTGCCGCATGCTGGGCTTCCGCGGCGTGGAGGAGGTGTACCGCACGGCCCGGTTCGGGCAAGGTAAGGCTCCGATCCTAGGACGGGCCCCTGCTCCAAAGCCTGAGTCCCCTGGACTGTGATTCTGCCAGGTGTCACCTGGCCTGGCCCCGGATACTTCTGCAGGGGGAGCTCACTGTCCCCCAGGCAAGTGTCTCCAGTTGTCTTCGGACAGTTGTGATTATTAGAACACTCTTCCTTCCCCTGAATCTCCGTCTAGACTCCTGTCCGTCCCCCGTGCTGGCCCCGGTTTCCCGTCCCGTCTCCGGCGCAGGTCTGGTCTCCCACCCACCGGCTCTTCCGGTCTCTGTAACTTCTCTCCTGTCTCTGCCACGGTTTTGTTGCTACCTGACACTTGCACGGAGCTGTGTTCTAAACACGCTACAAGTATTCATGCATCTCCTCCCCACAGCGCTAGGAAGGAGACACGGATTCCATCCCTGGTTTTCACATGAGGAAACCGAGGCACAGAGAGGTTGAGTAACTTAAGTGGAGGTGAAACATTTTTAGAAAAAAATTCACAGCATTATGTCCCCATCACAGCGCACTGACTGACCTCACTCACGTGCTATTCAAGGCCTTGGCTGGGAAGCAGGCCAGGTGTCACTACCGGTGCGCAGAGGGACACGGGGGCCCAGGCAGGGTGGGTCTGGGACAGCCACGGCCTCCCGGTGCCCTCTCTGCCAGCCCAGGCTGCACCCACCGTCTCTTCCTTCTCTCCACGAGCAATCTCCGGGTACCTTCCGTGGGCCAGGAGCAGGTGCAGGGCTGGGGGACGGAGCTGACCACGGCACGTGCAGCTTAGCGGGGGGTTCTCAGCTGTGTGCTAAGGGTGCTGAGGCCGCAGCAGCCATGGGGCTGAGGGGAGGAGAGGCCCGCGTCTCCTGGCAGTGGCTGAGCCATGGATGGCCACCCCACCACCACCCCCAGCGTCCTACCCACCAGTGCCTGCCCCCCGCTCCTGCTTGGACGGGGTGGGTGAGCCCTGGGTGGAGCCCAGGCTCTGGACTCCAGCCACCCACGGCAGAATCCCGGGGCTGCGTACTGGCCTCAGCTTCAGTTCTCCACGTCATAAGAATTACTGCGAGTGTTGAGTGCATGTCAAGCAGTTAGCTCAACACGGGCGCCATGGGTCCCCTTCTCTGCATCGGGTGGAGGTGGGTGTCAGTGGAAGTGGGTGTAGTAGGGGCTCTGATCCTCCACGAGCTACCCTGCTGCGACCACCACTCCTCCTCGTGCTGCCGGGGGGCTCTTTCTGGTCACTCCCTGCCTGGGTCCTCAGCAGATCTTTTTTGTTCTTGGGACCAAGTTTGGGTCCTTAGCTCCGCACCCAAGGGCTTTCTTCACCCACCCACTGCTCGCCCTGCACGTTGTCACGCTGTCCTGTCCTGTGCATCCACTGTGGTCCTTGGGGCACGGATAACGCTGTCTCGTGTCCCACGTCTTCTCACATGCCATCCTCCCACTGGAAGTCCTTTCCCTCCCTCTCCAGCCAGGGACGTGCTACTTAGCTTCTAACGTCGGCCCAGTTAGTGTCTCTGGAGGGCAGCTTTCTGGCTACTTCCATCCTCTCCCCGGTGATGTGAGCGCCCCTAATCTCTGTTCCCACGGTGTTCTCTGTGCACTTCTCTGTCGTGGCACCTCTGACACTCTCCTGGTCGCTGATATATTTGCAAATATCTTGGGGGCTTTAGCTTATAGTTCCAAAACCCAACGCTATGCTTGGGACATAATAGGAACTGGATAAATGTGGGGAGGAAGAAAGGAAGGAAGGAAGGAAGGGGAAAGAGGAAGAATGGAAGGAAGGAATCCCAGTGTGTCCCTGACCCGAGTCCTGCCCAGTGTAATATAAGATGTCCCCAATCCCTGGCAGTTCTCCTGGGAGTCTGGCACCATAAAATTTTTCCTGGACAGAGCTTAGTAATCAAATTATCTGTTTCTCTGGGTAAAAACAAGGAAAGACCCAAATGGGAGAGGCTTGAAGGTGTTTTAAATTTTGAATTGGTCCAGGAGGCGTTGGGGAAGGAGCAATACAAATGCAGAGGTGGAGGGGGATGGCGGGAGTGGGATCTAGCACAGGGGAAGGCGGGCAGGGGAGTGGCCCTGGACCAGCAGGGAACATCTCCCAGTGAGATGGACAGACAGACAGGAGGCAAGGATGGGTGGACATCAGACAAATTTGTAGGGCAGAGTGGGTGGTAGAGGGTGGGAGTGTTCGCGTCTCTTAGTAACTGTATCGTTATTACCATGTTTGCCCCTTTTCCCAAGATAAGACTCCAGTACTGGGAGAGGGCTTAGTGCAAGGCTCAGCCAACATTTTCTGCAAAGGGCCAGACAGCAAATATTCAAAGCTTTGTGGGCCAGGTGGTCTCTGTCACAACTACTCATGTCTGCAATTGTAGCAGGAAAGCAGCCATAGACAATATCCAGTCAAACAGTGGGGCCGTGTTCCAATAAAACTTTATTTACAAAAACAGGCATGGGGCTGGATTTGGCCCACAGTTTGCCACTGCCTGTCCTGGTGTCACCCACGTGCTGTGGGCTGCAGACTTCGTTGTGTAAGGAGCAAGAACTGGGCTGGCCGGGCAGTGGAGACCAAATCGTGGTCTCTTCCCCTCAGTAGTTATGGGACAGTGAACACATCTTTCAATCTTTCTAGGGCCTCAGTTTTCTTCTGTGAACATCTGTTATTAATAAATAGCTGTCCTGCCTACCCGAGAGGCCCAGATGGAAGCCTGTAGGGTTCAGTATAACTTATTCCTACCGTTAATATTACTCTAAATGAACATGGAGTACATTAGCTCCGTGAGGCAGAGACTTTTTTGCTTTTGTCTTTTTTTTTTTTTGTTCACTGAAATATTCCAAACATTCATAATAGTTTTGAGCACCCAGGAGACCCTCAGTTATGTGTGGAATGAATGAATGATGCGGCTAAAATAAAATCTACACCCACCTACCCAAGCCGCATCCCCTTCACGCAGCTCCTAGTACCGCCAGCAGCAGGCAGCCTGGGCTCTGGTCCCAGCGTGGCCTCCGCAGGATAAAACAGCACCTTTGCTTCACTTTTTCTCATGTGTAAAACGGGTAGCATGGGACCCACCCTGCTTACCTGACAGGGCTTTGTTGTGCAGCTCAAAAGAGACAGCCGTGTGGAAGCACAGACCTAACCTAGGGCCAGAGGAGCAAGTGACTCGCTCGTCCCGGGACCTTGCTAGATGCAGGCGCTGATGCGGGTCCGGGTGGGGCCCCAGACTCTGCATTTCTGGTTTTCGGGCCACACTTGGAGTAATCAGACGTCAGTTCTGAAGCTAATGCAATGATCGGTACCTGCAGCTGGCGGAGTCTAGCCTCTGTGACGTGGAGTGAGGAGCAGAGAGGGTGTGTTGGATAAGCTCTCCGTCAGCGATGCCCACGCTGCGGTTGTCACTGCAGAGATTCAGTGCCGCTCACTCAATGACCCTGTTCCATTTTACTGGCCCGTCCGTGACGGGACATTAGCCAGAACTCCCTGGCTACACCCCAGCTAGAGTTGAGTTTCGAGATCCTATAGACGCACTTGGGCTGGGTGACCTTGGGCCCGTTCCTTCTTTGTCATTCTCCTGCATTTGCTTCAGGTGTGACTAATCCTGCAGAGCTCTTGGGCCTGCAGCCGCTTCCTGGGTAATTTGTAAGCTGATGTGTTTTCCAGGAGACGTTTAATCTGCAGATTATTGCTCTCTGCCTCAAAGGGCTTATTGTGTAAGAGCCACGGCTACCCAGGCCAGGAGGAGGCTCTGTAGAAGGGACAACGTCCAAGGAGGAGGCGGAAGGAGGCCGCCCCTCCCTGCTCTGTCCCCAAATTCACTCCGCGGCAATCCCATGACAACAGATGCTGAAAATCCCTCCATGACAAAAAGACATCTAAGCCACTTAGTGCACGCGGTAGATTCAGTCGGCACAGAGGAGGCTGAGATGTCCCCTGGACGTTCTTTGTAAGGGGTTTCACCCGTGGAAGGCAGGAGCGAATAACGGAGTCCAAGGCTTTGGTAGCACTAAGAATTCTGCTGTGAAGGAGAGGCTGTCCGGCTGCTCAGAGCTCCTCTTCCATAGGCTTTGGTAGATGTCAAAGCCCTTTCTTGCCCGTGCGGGAGCTACTGCCTCATTGACTTTCTCAGGGCGACACAGCCGGAGATGCTGGAACCCGGTTTATGACCCTTAACCCCGTGCTTTTTGGTGCCAGGTCATAGCTCTAATAGGTGAGGTGCTGGGGTGACCGGCCATACCAGTTTGCCCGGAGCTTTCCCTGTTTTGGCGCCGGGAGCCCCCTGCCCTGGGAAGCCCCCCCCCCGCCCAATTTGCAAACTGGCCCGGTCGCCCCAGATGGTGCAACCCAGATGATAGAGACTTGAACCGAGGCGTGTCCTGCTGCACGGCCCTGCTCTTGCTCCCAACCAGCTCCCGGGCTGCAGTGCGGGGTCACTTTGCCCAGAGGGAGATGCTGGGGGCTCGGGAGGGCTCGGGTGGGCCCCGAGGTCCTGCAGTTCTAACACACTCCTGGTGACAGTGATGTTGCGGGTCCCATACCTCACTCTGAGTGCTGAGGCTCCAGCCGCTGCTTCCGTGGGACCCCTGGGGCTCAGGGATGCTTCCAGGGGGCTTCCGAATGGGCTCCTACCATCTGGGGCCAGGCACGGCCATCAGCCCAGAGAGTCCACCAGAACCACGGGCGATGACCCTGCCAGCTCTTCAGTGGGGCCTCGCGGTGACATCTGTGCAGCCGACTCCCCTTTCTACTCCCCTTACCCTAGACGAGCCCTCTGCATTCACTCTCGGAGGCCGCCCAGCTTGCCCTGTCCCCCTGGTGTTCACTGAGCGACCTCAGGGCCGAGTGTGTGCCTTGTAGGCACAGGTGCAAACCCGGGGAGCCCACGAAAGCAGTAGGGCCCCCTGCGCGGCACCTTCACACCAGCCGGTTGGTTCCCTTGGGAGCTGGGTTAACAGGGCTGGCTGCAGAGCAAACTGTCAAACAGATTGTCTTAGGGACCTTGTGTGTAGAGAACTAACCTCGATACTAAGGTGTAGGGATGCTCCAGTATGTCCTTAACTCTGCCCCTGGTTTTAGTGTGAAATTCCGGCTCCCTGGCCATTCCAGAGCCATTATTTTGCTAGGGTGACAGAATGAGCCCAGCTGCTTCAACCCTGAGAAGATCAGCAGTGATGCTGGGACTGACAGGCTCAGCTCTGGGGCCCTGGGACAGTTCGGGATCTGTGTGACATTGTCCCTCTGGTTAGGTCCTGCCTGACAACAACATGAGATAGTGTATCTCAAACATGGTGGAGCGTCTCACGTAAAGCACAGGCCTGGGAGACAGCAAGACTTGGGTTTGGGTTCAGACTCTGCACCTTACACGCTGAGCGACCTTGCATCAGTTGCTTTCTGAGCCTCAGTTTTCCCATCTATAAAATGGGTTTATGAATACCTGCCTCACAGCACCATGGTGAGGACAGAGGAAGCACATACGTGTAAGAGGCCTTACCTGCAGAAGACAGTCGTAGATACCACCAACATCACCGTGGATTAGGGGGATTCTTCCCTCAAGAAATTGAACCTAGAAATAAGTATGGGGTTTTCTTGGGGTAGAGAGGGCAAATGGAAGGCCCCAAATTTGAGCTGGGCCGGCAGAGCTGGGGCCAGCCCGGTCAACGGCAGACACCGTCCTGCTCCCCCTTCCCCCCGTCCCCAGCCCCCTGCGCACCCACTGAGAAACCGTGTCGACTTGTCTCTGCAGGCACGGGGAGGATTTGGATGGACGACGTCGCCTGCAAGGGCACAGAGGACAGCATCTTCCGCTGCAGCTTCTCCAAGTGGGGGGTGACAAACTGTGGTCATGCCGAGGACGCCGGGGTGACGTGCAACAGATACTGAAAGCTGAGGCTGGGGCCCTGCGCCGAGCCTCCTTCCCGCAGCCCTGGGGTGGGGGCGTGGCTCGGGGCCACCTGCGCACAGCCCTGCCCCGCCCAGTCTAGCACCCCCTGGCCCCAGCCCCCTCTCCCAGGGCTGTGGGGGCCTGTCGACGTTCTCCTCTTGGACGACTGCTCCACAGTGTGACTCTGGGATCTCCTGACCGTCCCTCCGTCCCACCAGGGTTCCCGCACGGGGAGCCCCGGTCAGCTGGATCACACCTTGGCCCAGCCTTCCGAACACATGCGTTGGGCCCCGGTGGCCGTGCTCCCTCGGGTCCGTGAGCTGCAGATGGATGCTGAGGCCTGTCGGAGACGAGTGCCTCGGTGGAGATGGGAGGTATCACGGATCATTTGCTCTTCAGACAATTCCCAAAACTCAGTTAGGCCGAGAGTTTACCTTCCTCTCCAGCGAGAGGCAACACTGAATGACGTGTTTCCCGCTCTTCACTCTGCCTCTGCACACTGTGTGTCGGCTTGGGGACGGGACACGTGGGGAAGCCAGCTGTAGGAGCCAGAGGGACATGCAAGTGCCCCGCAGGAATCCAGCTAGATTTGGAGACGGGGAAGGAAACTAACACTGAATGACTGCCATGGTGCGCCAAACAGTATCTTGGGTGCTAAACTCATTTATCCACTTTGCTGTGTTGGTCCAAGGCATGTCAGTCCGGGCAAGACCTTACCTCCAGGCGGCACTTAGCTGGCCCTTGCCCTGGCCCACAAGTCAGAAGACAGAATGATGGAGTCTGTGTTCCCAGCTAAAACTTAATGTGTCTTTCCTAGGCCTGAGCAAGAAGCCTGGGCGCAAGGCATGTGTGCCTAGAAAGTTGCGCACTCTGGAACCTCCAGCGGGTGAGCACAAGATCAGATGTGACTGGCTCCAGGCCTAGCATCTGTGTAGGGGGAGGTGATTTGGAGGGTCACACGGGAGCTGCCCGTGTTGCCTGGGCCCGATGCTCAGTCCTCAGGCAGTCAGGGTAGAACCAAGTGACCTGTGTCTCAGAGCCGTTTGGAGGTGAGGATATTGTACCTTCCAGGCCTCTTCTGGTGTGAATCTGTGGTTAGGAAAACACTAGTCCTGGTGGACCCTACAAGGGTGGGAGGAAGTGAGGACTCCCTGTAACCTCCAGGAAGGGTCAGGGTCTCGGGCCCCTGTGGATTCATTGTCTACACGCCCCTCCCAGTGACAGGGAGATCATAGCCTGCTTTTTACACACGGAGGAGGTTGAACTGGGTTCTTGTTCTAGAACTAGTGGCACAACATGGTAGCACGTGGGTGCAGACCCTCCTCGCTGCGGGGGAATCACAGACTCACAGGCCGCGGACAGAGGCTCGCCTGTCAAGGCCGGTGAGCATTGATCGGCCTGCCCGGCGAGAGCGAGGCCCGGCCCCCCTGGCGTAGGACGGCAGAGTTCTTGGCTGACCGCTAAGCCGACACGTGCCCTCGGTCATTCCTTCTCTCTCACAATATGCTTGCGACTCTTTCCTGTCCCGATGGCGGGAGCCCTTCCTTCTGAGTGACTGCTATGTTTGCGTAACACGCGTGTACTCGTGCGTCCTCTGCCAGAACCCATAGCCGTGCACATGTATAAACGTAGCACTCTGTACTACGTAGCCCAGCACACTGCAGCGTTTGCATGAAACAGTACTGCAGGTGGAAAGATGTCACATTTTTTTGAACAGAATAAATTCCCAGCTCGGTGCCGGCGAGGAGTCCAGTTACTCCAGGAGTGAAGAGCCGGGTAACTGGGGCTTTTCATTCGGGAAAACAGGAGTCTCGTTCTACGTCAAATGAAAACGATGTTGAAAAGCGTTTGAACCTTAAAAATGAAAGTCTACTAGTTTACATACCCACGTAAGAGGACGTGGAGATGACCACAGATCTGTGTTTCAGGGACTAAAGGGAATTAGGCCTGCCCCGAATGCGTCAGACCAGACCCTTTTGTAAGAAAGAATTTCAATAAAGCAAAAGAAACCACATCACTACCAAGCTTTCCATCACGTTCTTTCTCATGAAAACCCGGTGGATGTGGGGAGGGCTCCTGACATTGGACGGTCTGCTCATTTTTCAGTGGGGAGAGCTAGCAAAAAGCTACCTTCACACTCCTGAATGATGATCAACGCCGTCTGGACCAAGAACGTGATGGAACGTGATGTCTCACGTCTTTTCTGGTAACCAAATCCCCTTTCCACAGGCTCTCAGTATAACGAGAACGATAAGGTCCAACAACAGGAAACACACAGGCGAAGGGGACAGTGGTCGCTTGCCAAGCTACTTAAAGAAAACACAGATGGCTCATTGTTTGAACAAAAGCTTTTTTAAATACCATCTTCACTGCTCGTGAGTTGACGACCGCACAGGTGGCTCTGGTTACACATGTAATCAATAAGACGAGATGGAGGTGATGAAACTCTAAGCACCTAAACCCCTTCATTCAAGACAAGCATGTGATAGAAACAATAGTTACGTTCCTGGAACATTCGCCGGGCGGCAGCTCTAAGGGCTTCACAAGAATGAAGTCCCTGAGTCTGAGTGACGACAGGTTCTTCTCACCAGCCCTGTTCTGCGTGGAGGAGACTTAGGCACTGAGAGCATCACAGAGTAAGTGGGGAAGTCAGGACTGGAATCCAAGAAATATGAAACACGCCACTCCATGCAACATAGACAATAATAGCACTAGGATTCTGAAAGGCCACCCACCTCTAAGGAAAGTGGATCATAGAGCAATTATGTTGGAAAACAAGCTATTTGAGCCCTGGAGTCCTGCTAACATGCCTGCAGAAACAGCCCTACATCCACGTACCTACATTCAAACAGCCCCAGTGCACCACCTGTAGAGAGTAAGCCCACAGTACACGCTCTAAGTAGGACCGACCCAGACAGAAAGATCACAGATTCCTCATGTTCCCCACTGGACTCTCAAAAGAGGCTGGAGACTCCTCCTCCCTGGCCAATCCTGGAAGGTCGAGCTAGCTTTTTTGCAGAATGTAAAGGAGCCAGTTTCTAGGCATGGCGGCTCATACCTGTAATCCCAGCACTTTGGGAGGCCTAGGCAGGAAGATTGCTAGACCCAGGAGTTCAAGACCAGCCTGGGCAACAGAGCCCGACCCTGTCTCCACAAAAAATTTAAAAAATTATCTGGGCATGGTGGTGTGCACCTGTAGGTTGTCCCACCCACTTGGGAGGCAAAGAGGGGAGGATCGCTTGAGCCCAGGAACTTGAGGCTGCAGTGCGCTGTGATCATGCCACTATACTCCAGTGTAGGTGACAGAGTGAGATCCTGTCTATATATAAATGAATGAATGAGAAATAAAGTTGTGAAGTTTCTATGATCCGTTCACCTGCTACATCATCAAAAGAGTCCATCTATGACCCAAAACACTTCGGGTTTCTTTCTTTCCATATTACTCAGCACCTTTGGTCTGCAACTATTCCTAAAATATTCCCTCTTGGCAAAGAATCTCAAACCAAACTATTTTTGCATAAAAATTCTTCCCTCTCTAAAACCATTTGCGTATTTATTTATTCTTGAACCACAAACCGGACTGAGGAGGAAGTTGTTTGACATTTGAGGTTTTGTAACGTGATGCAGAGAAGAAATGTCAGCCAGGTCCCACCGTAAACACGTGCCCATCGTGACAAGTGGGATAGCGTTTCCTGAATTAAGATTAAGGGTCACTTACTATTTATGCTGAACTTACTTCCTGAGTTATCTAGTTCTAATCAGACACGTATCTTACCTCTCCCATGTGTTTCTGAGAAGTAGTTATGCATGAACATAGAAAAACCAGACAGTTAAGAACATATCTCGGCCGGGTGCAGTGGCTCATGCCTGTAATCCCAACACTCTGGGAGGCTGAGGTGGGCAGATTGTTTGAGCTCAGGAGTTTGAGACCAGCCTGAGCAAGAGTGAGACCCCATCTCTACTAAAAATAATAGAAAGAAATTAGCTGGACAACTAAAATATATATATATATATGTATATATATAAAATTAGCCGGGCATGGTGGCGCATGCCTGTAGTCCCAGCTCCTCGGGAGGCAGAGGCAGAAGGATCGCTTGAGCCCAGGAGTTTGAGGTTGCTGTGAGCTATGATGATGCCATGGCACTCTAGCCCGGGCAACAGAGTGAGACTCTGTCTCAAAATAAATAAAATCAATTTAAAAAAAAAGAAACGTATCTCAAAGGTCAGACTTTTGAGATCCTTCCTGGGTAGCCTCGTATTGGGTGGGACGGGCAGGGGCAGGGGTAGGTGTGCCAGAGGGGAGTTGGTTCAGGCTGGGGTAGGAGGTAGAGTGCTGGGGAAAGACTCAATTAACAGGAGGAAAATTGGGATGTGAGTCGGGTTTGTTTTCAATCTGGAGCCTCCTATGACGATTCAGAGCTTGAAGTCGGGGACCCAGAACTTCAAGATTCTGTTATATAAATGAACCAAGAGAAAGGCGATTCGAGTACAGGATCGGTCTTATTCAGCGTGAACCCTCCCCTACTGACAACTTCTTATCTATAATTCTACACCTGAATGGTGCAATAACATCTAAGAAAACAGCATCTGTAATTAAAAATCTTCCCACAAAGAAAATGTTGGGCACAGATGACTTAAAAGGGAAGCTCTAACAAATATTCAAAGCACAGAGCATCTGCGTCTCATACAAAAACTCCCCGAGAATAGAAAAGGAGAAAACGTTCCGCCTGATTCATTGTAGGAAACTCCAATAACTTTCATCACAAAACGAGACAAAAACATATGAAAAAGGAAAGATTATAGGACAATCTCACCCATCAACATCGACACAAAAACAATAAATAACACATTAACAAATAGAATCCTGCAAAATGTAGAAAGCATTATACATCATCCCACGTTGGATGTATCTTAGGAACGCAAACTTGGCTTTAACATCAGAAAACCTATTCATGTATTTTATCATATTAACAGATGAAAGGAGAAAAGGTATATAGTTATCTCAATAGATACAGGAAATTCAATAATCATTGACAACAAAAACTCTTTGCAAACCAAGGATAGGTGAGAATGTCTCATAAAGGTATCTTCCAAAAACCTGTAATAAACATACTGAAATGTAAATATTAGCAACCCACATTTTAGACATTAGAAACAAGATAAAGATGGCAGCTATCCCTGCTACCTTTTAGTAACGTGCCAGAGATCTTGACCTGCACAGTAAGAAAAGGAAATGAAATAAAATGCATGAGGATTGGAAAGGAAGAAACAAAACTAAGTGTTTGCAGATGATAGGATCGTATGCATAGAAAACCCAAAATATTCTATGGACAGATTATTAGAATAAATGTGAGAGTTGAATGTTCAAATGATCTAAGATGTAAACATGCGTGTCTCCTCAATTCCAGGTAGACTTTTAATCCAGACATTTTTAAGAAATGAAAAATTATATTGCAGCATTAAGGTCTAAGCTTCTCAAAAGATATGAATAGGAGCAGAGTACTCCCATGGAAATTCTGGAACAGGAAGCAGTGTGTCCGGGTCCATGGAGCCCTCGACCATCTGGCGCCGGCCCTCTGCCCGGTCCCAGCTCGTCCCACTGCCCCGCTCCCACCCCGTACTACAACCGTCCTTCAGGTCTCAGCCCAAACATCACTGCTTCTGAAGGGAGCCTTCTCTGAGTCGCACGCGGGGTGTGTCCCTGATCAGCTGCCACCGCGCCCTGTTTTTCCCCTTTCACATCATCACTCTTCGTCCAGTGTCTGATGTCCTCGATAGACTGTCAGCTCCACGAAGGCAGGAACTGAGCCTTATTCTCCACCGTTTTGTCAGCACCTGAAAAACACTATGTGCTACGGGCTGCATGTTTATTTCCCCCCTAAATTCCCACGTAGAATCTTGGCTCCCAAGGGGATGGTACTAGGCGGTGGGGCTTTGGGAAGTGATTAGGTCATGAGGGTGGAGGCGTCATGAGTGGGATTAGTGCCCTTATAAAAGAGACCCACGAGAGCTCCCTCGCCCGTGAGGACAGAGTGAGAACACGGCTGTCTGTGAACTAGGAAGTGGACCCTCAGCAGACACTGGATCTGCCAGCACCTTGACCTTGGACTTCCCGGCCCCCAGACTCGTGAGAAATAAATTTCCATTGTGTATAAGCTACTTCGTCTATGGTAGTTTGTTATAGCAGCCTGAAAAGACTGAGACACTAAGTACTTAATATTTGAGAAAAGAGAGAAGATAAAATCCTCTTCTGCACGAGAGAGAGGAAAGAGAATTTACATGGGGGGGACCTTCAAGGGATGGTGGGGGAGAGGAGATGCTCACTTCGCTTCCTGGGGAGACAGCCCCATCCTGTGGCATTTTGGATTATTACTTTTGAAGTCCATTTTGCGCAGTAGCATCTTCCCAACCGCAGACGCAGTGGATCAATATCTGATCAGTTATGGCTGGTAAATTGCAGTGATGCAAAAAGTATTAGTAGGTGAAAATGTTAAATCCCCAGATAAAGCATCACGATGGTGGGTAACCATACCTTGATGCCGTTCATCGAGCAGAAATTTTATCACAATTAGTGGGGGCCATTTGGCGAAATAGGAACCAGTATGGAATGTGGGATTAGAAGACCCAGGTTCAAGGCTTAGCTCCATTCAAGTTACAGGATGCACCTCTGGCCTCAAATCTTTAAATCTTTAAGAAGATTTAAATAAATAAAGATTTAAATATTAAATAAATTATTAAATAAATAAAGTGAAATTGAAAGTGTTTTACAAACTCTGAAGTGTTATACAAATTAATATGCTTTGTATGATAACATGGAAGACTGGCCTTTGGTTCATCAGACAGGCAGTCATTACAATTTGTAATTACAGGGAATTGATTGACAATAAAATACATTACAAATGCCTTGGTAAATAGATTCTAAGACCAAAATAAATTACACTTCATTAGATTACATTCTCGGAGCGACAATATTAACCGCAGATTTTCCTGAATTTGCAAGGAAACACAAGATTTTTGGTTTTTTTCTTTACAATCACTCCATCAGAGTCTGCCCATGAGACAAGAGGGACCCTTGGGTCCAGCTCTTTTCTGGGAGGTATCTGTACTGTGGACAGCTTGACAATGCACTTCGCAGTCCATTTCCTTGCAGCAGGCCAGAGGCTTTAAGGGAACTCGAAGGGCAAGAGGGTTGAGAAGATCATGGAGAGAAAAAGTCCACCGCTCGGCTCTCTGGTGCCCTCTGCAGGCTAATGAGAGAAAGAGACCTGAAAGCTTTAGGGAAAATACAAAATGTCTAGGGCCAAGATCAATTGGATTTCTAAAGCGGATGCTACGTGCATACGAATCCCCTGGGAATGTTGTTGAAATGCAGATTCTCATTCATTCAGTCCGGGGCAAGGCCCAAGATTCCCCATCACAGATAAGCTCCCAGGGGATGCTGCAACCTGTCCACAGCCACCTGTGGAGCGGCCAGGCTGGAAGGGACGTCAGAGCATTGACTGTCAGAGGCGGCAAGGATATCAGAAGTATTCAACCTCCTTATTTTACAGGTGAGGATGTAAAACAGAGAGAGGAGGCAGGCACCACCACAAATGTATAGATTCCCATGCGTGTATGAGATAGCCACGTTAATAAACTGCTCTTCATTTTTCTCTTGTTAATCTGTCTTTTGTTACAGGAGCGCCAGCCAAGAACTTAGAAGGATAGAGGGGAAATTATTTTTCCCTCCCCTACACTTTGCAGCTCTGATATTTACTGATGGTATCACTAGCCCAGGGCCACACTGCTGGACACAGCAAGCAGTGCAGGACTGGTTTTTACCTCTTCCACAGGTGAAAACGGCAGAGGCCACCAAAGAGTAATCTGATTGCCAAAAGCCTTGGGCATCTTATATATATATATGTAGTTACTCCTTGACCTGCTGCTTGCGGGGGACAGAACCAGTTCTAGTGGGGTAGATGTTCCTGGTTCCCAAATGAAATTGACATTGCCCAGATGGTGGGAGCCCAATCCAGATTGCTTGGGGCTGGAAGGAGGGGTGAGGGGTGAACCGCTCCCCGGAGCATCCGCTTCCCCCGGTGCTATAGGGACCCCTCCCCAATGCCATGATCGCTCTCACAGCCATGCTATGGGGAAAACAAACAGGACTATTGATTTTTAATTCAAGGACATTTAGAGACAAATTCGACCAACTCTCATCTATTGGATGTAATTGGTCCAAGCTTTGGAAGGAATTGCCTTCAAAAAACAGCCAGCACTGCACTTAATAATCCAAGGCCTTGGAACGAATCACCCCCAAACCACAATTAACTGGTGGAATATGCAACATAAGCACTGACTCATGGAAGTCATTAATATTACCATTAAAAGGGATGGTTAAGCTGTAAGAATTTAGAAATGCAGAAATTGACACTTGTGTGTATACTCTGGCAAGGGGCAGTGGAAAACTCCCTGAGCCGGGAGGCAGAAGATAAGGGCTTCCTCCCCGACGACGACGACGACGCTGCCACTAAGCGCACGCGTGTCCTTGGGCGAGCTGCGCAGCCTCTCTGGGACCCAAGTTCCCACCTTTGTATTGGATGATTTCTCAGCTCCCTTCCCGTTCCAGCATTTTATGACCTGTACAGCCTAAGAAAAAATCCACAATTTCTACAGAAGAAAAGTGTTACTAGTAAGAACTCTCCTGAACCTTCACGTCATACACAGAACTGTCTGTCCTGCTCGGGTTGATGGATGGGAACACTGTGCGCATAGCTAGTGGCTGTCGCCGGGGGGGCCTTGGTCCTACTGGGCTTTGTTTCCTCGGGAAGTAGCACAGTATTTGTCACACGGCAGGACCTCGTGAACGCTGAGCGCATGTGTGTGAATAAAAAGAGTCAAGTCTTAATTTAGAAATTCTAAAATCTCAGCAAGGCCTAAGAACACAATTTCCTTATTCCTACTTCTGGTTGCTCTCCTATCTCCTCTTTAGAGCCAAATCTCAAAGGAGCTGATCTGCTGACCCCATGTCCTCGCCTCCACTCCCTCCTCAGTGTGTTCCAGCCCCTCCACCCCGGTGGGCCGCTGAAACAGTCCTGAGCTTACCGATGAGGTCAGCTGGACTCGCTCAGAAAATAGCTTTTGCTTTTTAAAAGGCCTTGTCTCAAACATAATGGATTTCTTGCCACTTGCTGTATGTGGCATTGCACATCTCAACTATGACAATCTAAAAATGGTGATGAGGTCGGCAAAGACGTTTGAAAAAGTGCCAAGAAAGGGATTAAGAATTGGGAGAAGGGAGGCTGTCCAAAGCAAACGGTTTTTAGAAAGGTGTGTCCTATTCCTAAGAGCTTGAAAATTGGCCAGGTCAAGCCATAGCACTAAGGAGTCACAAAGTATAAAGTTAGCAGCACATAAAATTTAATAAATAAATGTATTTGGTAAGTAGAACCTAAAGTAAGAGGTCAGAGCCCCCAGAGAGATGGTGGGAGAGTGGAGAAAGGAGGTGGCGTTAGAAATGCCAGGTTCTAGGCTGGCACGGTGGCTCCGCCTGTAATCCCAGCACTTTGGGAGGCAAGGTGGGAGGATTGAGCTCATGAATTTGAGACCAGCCTGAACAACAACAAGACCCTGTCTCTACTACAAAAAAGAGAATAATTAGCCTGGCGTGGTGGTGCGCATCTGTAGTCCCAGCTATTCTAGAGGCTGAGGCAGGAGGATCGCTTGAGCTCAGGAGTTTGAGGTTGCAGTGAGCTACACTGACGCCACGGCACTCTACCCAGGGCGACAGAGCGAAATTCTGTCTCAAAAAAAAAGAAAAGAAAAGAAAGAAAGAAAAACAGAAAAAAAGAAATGCCAGATTCTAGATATATCTGTAATAGGAAGATAGAATTTCAAGGAGTACATTGGTTATAGGTGGCAGATAGAGAAGTTTCTGGAAGCATCAGCAGACAACATCAGAAGAAGAGGGGTTCTTTGGACGTGGGAGTGGATGGGGAACACAGGTTCAGTTTGAGGCACATTGAATCTGAGGTGCTTCTGTTAGGTAGATAGTCAGGATCTCCGGCTCATCTCTGGACAGGGGTTCCCTGCCTTGGTGCTGTTTCGAGCAATCGCTCCACCTGGGAAGAAGAAGGACAGGCACTCCGTTTTGGGGTTGTGCCACCCTAATCCTATCCCGAGCAACTACTACACCTGGGGGAGGAGGGCATGCATTATTAATCTGGGAATTCCCCAGCTCAGCAGAATAAGATTTAGAAAGTGACCTACAGTAACCTAAGGGTAATTAATACGCCATTAGCTTGACTCTGCGCTGGGGTTCACTCCCCTGCCCCACCAGGTGGGCTTTCTTAGAGGGAGCTCATACACGCAGATGAAATTTTGAGACACCTGTTGATCATTTGATAACATCCTACACCTCCCAAGAGCCCTCCTCCAGACTGGGCTAATACAGGAGACAATCCGAGGAGTCAGTGAGAAGTGAGTAGGTCAGTCTCTTTCTTTTCCTCTCTTTCCTCTTTTCCTTCGTTTTATTCTACAGTAAAGAGCTGCTAGGCCTGACACAGTGGCTCACGCCTGTAATCCTAGCACTCTGGGAGGCCAAGGTGGGTGGATCGCTCAAGGTCAGGAGTTTGAAACCAGCCTGAGCAAGAGCAAGACCCTATCTCTACTAAAAATAGAAAGAAATTAATTGGCCAACTAAAAATATATAGAAAAAATTAGCCAGGCATGGTGGCGCATGCCTGTAGTCCCAGCTACTCAGGAGGCTGAGGCAGGAGGATCCCTTGAGCCCAGGAGTTTGAGGTTGCTGTGAGCTAGGCTGACACCATGGCACTCTAGCCCGGGCAACACAGTGAGGCTCTGTCTCAAAAAAAAAAAAAAAAAAGAAAGAAAGAAATGGTATTTGAACAGTTGGATACCCATATGCAAAAATAAAAATGAACTTGGGTCCATATCATACAGTATATAAAAAATTAACCTAAAATTTATCATAGACTTAATGGAAAGCCTAAACCTATAAAAAGTTCTATTATTGGAATAAAACAGGAGAAAATCTTTGTGATCTTGGGTTAGGCAAAGACTTTTTATGACAACAAAACCATAACCAATATAAGAACAAATTGATTAATTATATTTCATCAAAATTAAAGACGTCTCTTCTGTTAAAAGCATGAAAAGATAATCCACAGATGGAGAAAATATTTGCAAAGCATCTGTCAGATAAAGGACTTGTATCCAGAATACACAAAGTAAAGAACATCCAAAACCCAACAATAAGGAAAAAGATAACCCAAGAAAAAGTGAATAAAAGATTTGACCAGATCCTTTACAAAGAAGATCAGCAACACCTCACAAGAGATCTGAGAATAAGCACATAAAAGGATGCTCCCCATCATTAGTCATTAGGGAAATGCAAATAAAATAACAATGAGATACTACTACACATCTGTCAGAATGGCTGAAATCGAAAAGACCATGTCAAGTGTTGGTGAGGATATGGAAGGATCTCTCTGTGCCTCAATTCCCCCACCTGTAAAATAGCACCTACTCTATAGGGTCATTGGGAGGATTTAAATGAGTCAATTCGCTGCAGTGCTAGAGAACTGTGCCTGGCACCTGGTGAGCAGGACAAGAATGGTTGTTTGTCCTGATTGTCCCATTGAGGAGATGAGATAGCCCATATCTGTCCCTAAGGGTAAGCGGAAATTTGACAAAAGAAGAAGGAAGAGGAGGGGAATTCAAGCAAAGGAAAGGCCACTCAGATATCTAAGAGAGACAGGAGAAAACCCTGCAAGGGGAAAATTCACTAGTTGTTAATAGTCCTTTAACCTCATTGTCAGGAGGGCGGGGCCCTGGTATTTAGAAGGTCCTTTGCTGAAGATGTGGAGGAGGAGAGATTGGCTCAGGAGAGGAAAAATGAGTGGTTTCTCTAGCAAAGCTGGTGGGACAGAATGTGGGCACACTGGCCATGAAGGGGAGAATGACATCCAGCGTGCTCTGCAGTGAACTGTCACCTCCACCAACAGCAATATGCTCAGAGAAAACAGTCATTTCTCTCCGGTGCCTTAAGGTTTTAACTTGGGGAATCAAGAAAGGTGCCCAGTTCCTTCTCCACGGTGGGCACAGGCCTAGAACGCAGCCTGCCCTTGAGCCCTAGGTGACATCAGGTGACTGGAATAGAGGGGACAGCCATAGTCACTAACTGCCATCCCAAGCATGGAGCGTGTGCCAAGCATTGAGCTAAAAGCTACAGACACCAGATGACTAAGGTCCACTTTCTGCCCTTGAGGACCTCACAGGTCCAGCTGGAGGACAGACCAGTAAGCAAATAATCACGATACAACGCTCTCACGTTACTATGAGAAGGGCCATATTAGGCGTGAGTATAAAATGTCTTACAAATGTATTAAATAGATAAACAAACAGTCCAACCACTAGCAGGTTACAAGTATTAGGACTAAAGGAGCAAATATTAAAGGAAAAAGAACATTTCCCGGTTCATTTTGGAGTCTCGGAGCCGCCCGTGATGAAAATACCTTCTTAATCAAATGCAGCTTTTATTTCCAGGCTGAACTATGGCCCCTTCTGTTTTCCTCTTAAGCCAGTAAAACATTTCACTCCAACCTTGTTTTCTCCCATGGTCTGTCCAAGAGAGCCACTTCACATATAACACTGGCCTCCTGAGGGGCAGCAGGGGCTGTATTAGAAGGATGTTGTCCTTACGTCCCTGCAGAACTCTCTGGCATCTTTACTGTTACTAGAAAAGATCAGGAGAAAAAGATGCCATAAAATTAGGTGATTTGGCTACTACCCCTATATCTGATTCTGAGGGCTCTTTGGACTAGGAGGGAGATCGGTTCTCTTGGTTTGATTGGAGCATCTTGACTCCTGGCACAGAAATAGGCTATAAGCTCTGGCCATAATCCTCCTGGTGTGTGTCTATGTCACAATATTTACACATGTGAGCTCCAGAATCATTAACGCTGCTGTGCACCATTGTCTCATCAAATGAGCTAACAAACACTCATCCAGCAATAAGAAGCTGAAAGCCTGGCTGGCACCTATAAAGGTTGAAGTGACCACCCCCAGAAACCTGACCACGATCATAACTCAAGCAGCAGTGGAGACCTGGATGGTTCATGCCCCCAGATGGTAATGGTCTATCCTTCCTCCATCCCAGGCTGAAGAATGACCACAAGTGGGCATTAAATTGCCTGTCAGATGCCTGAAGCCCCAAGGCTTAGTTATCAGCACTAAGATTAAAGCCTCTGTATCAATGTGACTTTACTATTTGTTCCAAGAAATTCTGGCCCAGGAAGATAAGGCCATGAACGAATAAGATGTCTCCAATACTCATTTATTTGAACAATAGACTGCTCAACGAGCCCTCTACACAGGACAATAGGCTGCTCCTATAGGTAAACAGCCCCCTTCTCAGGACAGTGGGCCACTCACCTGGGCAAATCTGTTTGCCTATCAAATAACTATTAATCAAGTCTCATTTTAAAACTCTCTTCTTTCTTGTGTCCATCCACCCTAAACAATTTTATCAGAAACTTTGCCCAATTCTAATCTGATTCCTGAATTTAAAGATGCATCTTATACCACTTGAACTCAGCCCCCAAAACTCTATGAATATTTCCCTTCTGAGACACAAAGTCTCCACGAAGGTGGCACTTTCTCTTATTATAGTAAATAATAAACTTAGCTTTGTTTGCTCAATAAGTTATTTTGATAGTCTTTTAGGACTGCAGTCTCCAACCCACCAGTACCAGTCCATGGCCTATTAAGAACCCGGCTGCAGAATTCTGCCTGCCCCCAACCCCCCATCCCATGGAAAAATTGTCTTCCATGAAACTGGTCCCTGGTGTCAAAAAGGTTGGGGACCACTGTTTTAGGACAGTCAGCGGTTGATACCCAACATGGTTTAAATGAAGAAAATTTAATGAAGAGTCTCCTTATAGAAGTGAGGGCAGGCTCACCGGCATACACAGGAGATGATGAGGTGCCCAGGGACCAGAAAGAGTAAAAAGCCATTACCAGCTCTAGGACTGAAGGGACAAGGGGAGGAAATGATGTCACCAGAACCCAGCAAGAGGGGAACTATAGGCACCCTGGAAAAGCTGCAGTCATGGAGGCCCGCACCACTGTCAGAAATGAGGTGTCAGTAGGAAGAGAGGTGGGAGGGAACATCACCTCTCGCTTCTCTTGCCCTTCAGTTGCCTGCTGGTTCCTCTGGTCGACCAAACCCAAATGGAGCCTGCAAGCCAAGGGGCCCAGACAAGGCCAGAGCCAGCCACAGGGTGCCAGAGCAGGGCAGAGACAGGAGGAGAATGGATCTATGTGAACTCGAACAACTGGAAGTGGAGTGACAAGTGGGTAACAACCAGTACATAGCACATGAAATGTTTGTTGAATGAATAGATGAATCCCCACTAGTCTCCAGCAAGGTATGTAGTAAGTAGTGTTTACTAATGAATGAATTATGCTAAATATACATTCTTTCTACTTAGTATATTGGCTTTTGAGGGGTAACAATCACTAAATGTTCCTTTGCTTATAACTTATCTTAAGCCAAGATTGATAAGGAACTCAAAGAGCAAAAGAGAGAACAAAAATTAGGATTAGAGATTTCATAGATATTGTCTGTGGTATAATTTGGCTTAAAGCCTGAATTTAGGCGTTGTAACACAAAAGTGCTTCACCCTACTCCCTAAAATATCATCGAACCAAGACTTTGTATCACATTTTCTAGATGGAATTAAAAAGGTTAGCAAATTTGGAAATACCATCAAATAAGGAGTTGACAAAATAACCCTTTTTTAACTGCTGTGTTTTAAATTATATAGCCTCAGAATGTGAGCTGACGGGAGTTTATCACAGCCAAGGAAGCAAATTAAATTTGCGGGCTATGTGCCATGTGACAATAGTCCTCAGTATAATTAAGGGTTAAAAAGCTCTAGTTCTGAAATCAGACCATAGTTTCATACTAAGTGACTTTGAGCAAGTTATTTGGCTCCCATGCCTCAGTTTCCTCACCTGTAAAATGGGAGTATTATTTCATGCTTCATTGGGCTATTATTTTTTGGCAACCACATTTACCTTCTACCCCTTTCAATACTCTTTTCTAACCCCCCCCCCCCAGGGCTGGGAGCCTGGTAACTATATGTGCCAGATTCCATTTCTTTTTTGATTCTTGATAAGCAGTACATTCTTCCACAGATATGTCATTGCGCAAGATTTGCAAGCTTGGGATTCAACAGATGTGAGTTTCACAGCAACTTCCAAGTTTTTCCTTTCTAGTTATCAGCCTGTGTGCTACAGGGACACTATGACCAGCTGTGACCATGAGTGTTTCTTACAGTAACACTCAGTTGTGGAGCTGGAAGCTAGCAGTGCCTCCCCTGACTTCTGCTCCTTCAGCCTTTTCACCTTTTCTTTTAATGAACATCTAATTACTTCTGTTAAATCCCTTCCTGTGTGAAATACCTAAAGTGGTTTCTGTTTTCCTAATTGAATCCTGAGTGACATGTACCAGAGTGTAAGTTTTAGACCCAAAGAGTGTCTTTTACAGAAATGATCTTTGAGTTAATCACCCTGGAAGTCCTTTGGCATGTGCATAACCCTTCTCAATGGAAATGTAAATACCTTACATGGTTGCTTGTTGTTCTCCCATCTAGTTTGGGAGAACTAAAACGTTCATCTCAATGCAACAGAAATTCACTAGTACTATGTATATTATTTCCATTAAAGACAGAAGACAAGTTTGACAATTTGTCATAAACACAGTTGTTTTTTGCCAATTCTGCTAAAATATAGTGAGATAAAAGATGGTTCCAGGCCTCTCGCAGACCATATCCCCACTTTCAATCCCAGCATTTTTCATAAGTACTGTATGGTATACATTTGAAAGTACAGGCATACCTCAGAGATATAGCAGGTTTGGTTCCAGACCACAATGAAGTGAATATCACGATAAAATGAGTTAGACAAACATTTTGGGTTTCCCAATGCCTATAAAAGTTGTGTTTACACTATGCTGTAGTCTATAAAGTATATGATAGCATTAGGTCTACAAAAACAAGGTGCATACCTTAATTAAAATATACTTTTTTGCTAAAAATACTAACCATCATTTGAGCCTTCAGTGAGTCAATATCTTTTTGCTGGTGTAAGGTCTTGCCTCAATGTTGCTGGCTACTCACTGATCATGGTGGTGGTTACTGAAGGTTGAGGTGGCTGTGGAAACTTCTTAAAATAAGACAACAATGCAGTTTGCCACATATCAGTTGACACTTCCTTTCACAAAAGATTTCTCTGCAGCATGTGATGCTGTTTGATAGCATTTCACCCACGGGAGAAGGTCTTTTAAAATTGGAGTCAATCCTCTCAAACCCTGCTGTTGCTTTATCAACTAAGATTATGGAATTTTCTAAATCCTTTGCTGTCACGTCATCAGTGTTCATAGCATCGTCACCACAATTAGATTTCTGATTTCTCAAGAAACCACTTTCTTTGCTCATCCATAAGGAGCAACTCTTCATCTGTTCAAGTTTTATCATGAGATTGCAGCAATTCAGTCGCATCTTCAGGCTCCACTTCTAATTCTAGTTCTCTTGCTATTTCCACCACATCTGCAGTGACTTCCTCCACTGAAGTCTTTAACCCCTCAAAGTCATCCATGAGGGTTGGAATCAATTGCTACCAAACTCCTGTTGATATTGATAATTTGACCTCCCCCCTCCACCGTGAATCTTGGATGTTCTTAAGGGTAAAGCCCATCTAGAATGGCGAATCATTTCCAGTAGGTTTTCAATTTTCTTGGCTCAGATCTGTCAGAGGCATCACTATCTGTGGCAGCTATAGCCTTATGAAATGTATTTCCTAAATGAGACTTGAAAGTCAGAATTACTCCTTGATCCATGGGCTTCAAAATGGATGCTATGTTAGCAGACATGAAAACATTAATCTCCTTGTACATCTCTATCATAGCTCTTGGGTGACCAGATGCATTGTCATGAGTAGTATTATTTTGAAAAGAATCTTTTTTTCTGAGCAGATCTCAGCAGTGGGCTTAAATCATGGATTTAATCATGATTAAATCATGTTGCAAACAGATCTGGTATTATATAGTCTTTCCTATTCCATAGAGCACAGGCAGAGTAGGTTTAGCATAATTTTTGAGGGTCCTAGGATCTTTGGAATGTAAGTAAACATTGGTTTCCACTTAAAATCACCAGCCACATTAACCCCTAACAAGAAAGTCAGCCTGTCCTTTGAAACTTTGAAGCCAGGCATTGACTTCTCCTCTGTAGCTATGAAAATCCTAGATGGCATCTTCTTCCAATAGAAGGCTGTTTTGCCTACATGGGAAATCTGTTGTTGAGTATAGCCACCTTCATCAGTGATCTGAGCTGGATCTTCTGATAACTTGCTGCAGCTTCTCCATCAGCACCTGCTGCTTCACCTTGCACTTTTATGTTATGGAGACAGCTTATTTCCTTAAACCTCATGAGCCAACCCCTGCTAGTTTCAAACTTTTCTTCTTCAGGTTCCTCAGCTCTCTCAGCCTTCATAACATTGAAGAGAGTTAGAGCCTTGCCCTGAATTAGGCTTTGGCTGGGAATGTTGTGGCTGGTTTGATCTTCTCTCCAGACCACTAAAACTTTCTCCGTATCAGCAAAAAGGCTGTTTAACTTTCTTATCATTCATGTGTTCACTGGAGTAGCACCTTTAATTTTCTTCAAGAACTTTTCCTTTGCATTCACAACTTTGCTAATTGGTGCAAGGCACCTAGCTTTTGGCCCATCTTGGCTTTTGATGTGCCTTCCTCACCAAGCTTAATTATTTTCAGCTTTTGATTTCAAGTGAGAGATATGCAACTCTTCCTTTCACTTGAACACTTAAATGCCATTGTAGGGTCATTAATTGGCTTAATTTCAGTGTTGTTGTGTCTCAGGGAAAAGGGAGGCCCAAGGAGCAGAAAAGAAATGGGAAACAGCTCCTTGGTAGAGAGGTCAGAACATACGCATAATTTATGGATTTAGTTTGACATCTTATGTGGGCACGGTTCATGGTGCCCCAAAATAATCTCAATAGTAACATCAAAGATCACAGACCACAGATCACAATAATCCATATAATAATAATAAGTGTGAAATATTGTGAGAATTACCAAAATGTGACAGAGACACAGAGTAAGCACATGCTATTAGAAAAATGGTGCAGATATTCTTGCTCAACCACAGGGTTGCCACAAATCTTCAATTTTTTTAAAAATGCCATTCTGTGGAGTGCGATTGTTGAAACTACAAGGGGGTTTCCATCTAGGTCTAATTGTTCGTTGCACAAAGATCCAATTATTGAGACAATGAGAATTGTCGAGGAAGAAAGGAATTTTTAATAGGACAGACATCGGGAGAAGCTGCCTCAAATTGGTTTCTCCAATGAACAAAGATCATGGGCTTTTAAAGTAGGGGCCACGTGCCCTGGGGCAGGTAGTGGTGTAACTAACAAGGGGCTACGTGCATTGGGTCAGGTTGTGGAGGATGGAGAATCTGGGTATGAGGAAGTCTGCCCTGGGGCTTTCAGAATCTCAGCTCCTTTGTCTTGTAGAAAATCTACCATTTCTGGAAAACAACTCAGAAAATCAAGTAGTTGGTTAAGGGAGAGAATCACATAGGGGTCATTGAAGTTTGTTTAATGGGGCGCCAGTTACACAATAAAATGAAGCATGGCAAAACAAGGTATGTCTGTACCCCATTCTGTATCAATGTAGCAGCCCCACCTCTCCTGGATGAGGTTGTAATCTTCTTGAAGGTAGGAACCAGCTTTCCATTTGGAGGAACTTCTTGGTATGGTATTCTGCATGCTAAAAATATTACTGAGAAGGTCACAGTTCACAGATTTGCAGAAAGAATCACTGTTTGAGCCTCCAGCACTGCTTCCTTTAATGCCTGAGTTTTTCAAAGCCAATTGCAGTCCTGGCTTGCCTCAAACATCTAATTAATCTTATCTCTGGACTAATGAAACTGATTACATGGCACTTTGTAAATATCTAAGGTACTCCCCAAAAGGTAAATAGCGACAATGGTCAAGATCAAAGCCTTGGGTGAGGAGTGCTGCTATTATGGCTTGAGGGTCATGCCTACCTGGGAAGAACAACAAACACAGGCTGGCTTTGATCATCTCACTCCCAGCACAGAACCTTTAGTGGTTCCCCACTGCCTTCGAAAGCCCACACTTCTTGGCCAACTCACCCTCCTTGCCCCTACCATCTGGTCCCAACCCACCCTTGCAGCCTTATCTTCCGTTGCCCTCCACTGCCATGAACAAGTTCGCCAAATGCTCCCTGCACTGACTGGTCTCGGAATACTCTCTTGTCTTTGCTCTGCCTCTCATCATCCCCTGTATTCGACATCACCCAGCCGAGGTCCTACTCTTCTCAGAATCCTCAGGTAACAACCACGCCCCCACCCTCGTACAATAACAGGAAGTAACAGTGGAGGCTTCCTGTATACTCATTAAGCACTCTACATGTATTATCTCATTTAATCCTCAAAACAACTCCATGAGGTAGGATTATTTCCTCCATTTTATAGATGAGGAAACCGAGGCAAGTGCTATAATATTTTCAGACTGTAAGATTTAATTCTCAGATGACATTTATAGCTCATTTATGCTCCAGAAGAAAATCTGGCTAATTTACTCTTAAAACAGTTGAAGGAAATCTATAAGATTTCTTAAACAAAGTAGTACTTCCAGAGTTCAATATAATCTCAAAATTGTAACAGCATACGCAGTATAAAATACTTTACAACCAATGTGCATATGAAAAGGTGTTCAACATCACTAATCATTAGAGAAATGAAAATCAAAACTACAATGAGATACCCCTTCACACCCATTAGGATGACTATTATTAAAAAAAAAAGAAACAGAAAATAATAGGTATGGGTGAGAATGTGTTGAAGCTGAAACCCTTGGGCGTTTGCTGGTGGGAATGTAAAATGGTGCAGCTACTGTGGAAAACTATGTGGCAATTCCTCAAAACAGTAAACACTTAATTACCATATGTCCTAGAAATTCTACTTCTAGAATTGAAGGAAAAGACTTAGATAGGCATCTATATATTCATGTTCATAGAAGCATTATTCGAAATAACCAAAAGGTAGAAACAACCCAATGTCTATCAACAGGTGAATAGATGAACAAAATGTGGTATATACATCTAATGGAATATTATTCAGCTTTTAAAAAGGAATAACATTCTGACACATGCCACAACAAGGATAAACCTTGAGGACATCACGCTAAGTGAAATAAGTCAGTCACAAATGGGCAAATACTGTATGATTCCACTTAATGTGAGGTAGCTAGAACAATCAAACTCACAGAGACACAAGTGGAATAGTGGTTGCCAGGGCTGGGGAGAGGGGGAGTGGGAGTCAGAATTTAATGGGTACAGAGTTTCAATTTGGGAAGATGAAACGTTCTGGAGATGGATGGTGGTAATTGTTGCACAACAATGTGAATGTCATTAAACTGCACACTTAAAATGTTTAAAATGGTAAATTTTGTTATGTATATTTTATTACAATAAAAAAAATACAAGGCTGGGCATGGTGCCTCATGCCTGTAATCCCAACACTTTGGGAGGCTGAGGTGAAAGGATAACTTGAGCCCAGGAGTTTGAGACCAGCCTGGGCTACATAGTGAAACCCCATCACTACAAAAAAAAAATTTTTTTTAATTAAACAAATTTTTCTAAAATATAAAAATGTTTTCATGTCATGCATTTAGACCTCACAAACACCCTGTGGGGAAGTAGAGAGGATACTAGGTTCCCCATTGCTAAGATATGGAAAGTAAGGTTCAAAGGGTCCACTGAATTGCTCTAGGTCTACATAGAGTCCCCTGGGGATCTTGTTACAATGCAGAATGGGGATCAGTGGTCCAAGTAAGGCCAGAGGGTCTGCATTTCTAACCTGCTGGCCATGCTGGGGTCTGTGGACCACAGCCCCGGGTCAGGACCAGGAAGCAATTGGGCTGAGATTCAAGACCTGATTCCTTAGACTCCCACACTTTTAACTCTTTCAGGGAGTCCTTCAGAAGTGACTCCACCTTCACAAGGAGAAAGAAGAAAGGGCTCACAGAGAACACACATCCTCACCATCTCAAATGACTGATCAATTCAAACAAATATTTCCAGATGCCGTAAGGAGGCTCACCTGTTTTTGTGACTGCTCTGGGCACACTAAGGATTTCTAAGTTACAGCCTCCTTTGATCTTACACAGATTAATTTAAAAAAAAAAGACTACCTGCACTTTAGCTAAAATAAAACTATAATAGAAACTAATTTGATTGTGAACTAGTTGAACTACTTAAAGCGTTCCTTAACACGATTATTTGTCAGAAATTCTAATCCCCAAATGCACATTAAAAAATCTGTTTATAGTGAGGCCCCATCACTTAAAAAAAAAAAAAATATATATATATATGGTTTGTTTTTTTTAATACTCATACCCCAGGACCCACCCCTAGAGAGACTGATTCCACTGATCAGGTGTTTTTTTTTTTTAAGTTCTCTAGGTGACTCTAATAGTACTCAGGGATGGGAACCCTGAGTGACCCAAAGATGAAATAGCAGCCCAAATTCAAGATATTTAATAAATTGCATTGATGTCTATTCTTGGTTGACATTACCAGATATCAGAAGAAAAGGCTGGTATATTTTATTTGTTAACTGCAAAGGCAAAGGAGATATTTCAGCTATTTTATTGGGTCTAAGTTAACCTCAAGAGCAAACTTTATGCAAAATCATATAAGATTTCTAGCAATTGTATGTACCTAGCAACACAAAGTTTGGTTTTAGCACCATAGAACTCCCAACTGAACCCACTAGTCTATTTTAAACCATGGTTGGGCTTGCCAGCTTCGTTCAATCAATAGCCACTTTACTTCCCCTGCTGAAACAAAACTTGCCACAACCGCCGTGTTGACGGTGCCCTTCTTGTTGATGATCATAATTCGTATTCAGCCCTAATTTGGATATCACCAACCAACATTTCCAGCCAAGGACACTTCAAGATAATATATATAAATTGTGTCTTATTGATCACAGAACATCTGCTGGCACTTAAAGTATGTTGACATATAAACATGAACAGAAGTTCACAAGTTTGCATTTCTGATGTTCATAAAATTATAATTTATAATAAAGCGAATACTGTCAGGCTTTTTTTTATCGCCTTCATAAAGATAAAGTGATATAAGCAGGAGGTTTAAATTACAAAAACCATTAAAAGAATATAAAGTCCTAAGGATTTTTTTCCAAATGATTTATGGAAGGAAGACATCATTATTTTTCTTTTACACTTAATCCCATGTCATTGCATTTGCCACTTACATAATAAAAATTAATTTGCCAAATCATAGTTACTGAAATCAGAGATTACACTGTAATAAAACAGTATTTTCTTAAGATACATATGTATGTTTCTGTTCTCATTTTCAGATTTCAGGAGTCCACAGGAAGATTAGCACAATTGGTTTCTTGGGACATGTTTCCCAAAGATAGCTTGGCAGAAGCAGAGGAGAACGTTGTCATTAAATAAAACACATGGCCGAAGTCTCAGCCCCTGTCACGAGAGGCCTGCTGTTAATGCTCTTTATTAGGAGTGAACAGCTGCAGCTTTTCCCGTAGAAAACAAGATAAACCAGGCAAACAGTGCACAGGTGCCGACCTGCCTGCGCTGCTCAACGTCTAGGAAAGAGCCAGGTGACTTCGTCACAGGCCCCTCCCTAGCTCGGGGAAGGGAAGAATGAGTTTCCTGGAGAAATTGAGGAACATTCTGTCCGCCGCAGGCATGTGTGGAGGAGCTGCCATGCTGTCACTCTATCGCTACCTTCGCTCTGTCCCCATCCTGAGAGCAGCGCTAACTGTCGCAGAAGGCACGCGGTGGTCTCGGCCTGTGCTAAGAGGTCTGGAAGAATATGCGCCACTTATATTATGTAACAGGAATAATATGTGGAAACTATGATTGGTGTGTTTTTTCATCCCACTCCTTAGTCACTTTCCCTGTAGACATTCCATAGGCCCGGGGCAGAGGGAGAAAATGCCATTCTGGAAGGACAAGAATACAAGCGCGTGTGCTGGGCAGGACAGGAAGTCAAAGCAGACCTCCCAGACATGAGAGGAGTGGATGGAGCCTGTAGAGAAGGAGCCAATGGGCAGACCCAGAGTCTTGTCCCTCGCCCCAACTCTGGATGGGAATTCTGGCTCTGGGTGGCTCTGAGCTTCGGCTAGACCGGGGGAAAGCTAAGGCAAGGGGTCTTGCTAACTCCACTCTTCACTGGGAACCGCAGTAGGTGCATCCCATTCCTGGGTGTCTCTGTGCCAGTATGGGGTAGGCACCGCAGAGTAAGACAGCAGCCAGGGAGGGGTCCTGAGGCAGCATCCCTGAACCTCCATTGGCACCTGTGTAGCCACCCTAGAGATCAAAGTTGAAATTCACATGTCTGCTCTGCTGGTGAGCGTCTCGGTGGAGAGTGAGGAGAACAGTGGGTCTGGCTGCCTGATGGAGAAGTCGCACTGGCTCTGCAGCCATGGACTGCAGCAAGGGGACCGTGTCATGAGCTCTCCCTCCTACTCTGCGCACCAGACCCAGGCCCCTCCGCCTCGGCACTATGGACATTTGGGCCAGATAATTCTGCATAAGAGAGGCTGCCTGTGCAATGTAGGATGATTAGCTGCATCCTTGGCCCCTACCACCACATGCCAGTAGCACCCCCAACTCCAGTAGTGATCTGTGGACATCGCCAAATGTCCCTGGGAGACAAAATCACTGCAGATTAAGGACCGCTGCACTAGCCCTAGACACAGCTTGGAGAGGAGGGCAAGGCAAGAGACTGGAACACTGAGGATCTATCCCAGAGACAGCTACTTCATACGGAGACCCTAAAGCCAGAAGAAAGATCCCACCAGTGGCAAGCTGAAGAACTTTCCACCTCCACCTGCCATCCTTCGGCTACCCAGCAGAGTGGGTGTCCGGGAGCAATAGAAAATAAAGGAAAATAGAAAATATTAATAACAACTCTGGGAGGTGTGGGTTATCACTCCATTTTATAGATGAGAAAATTGAATCTCCAAGAGGTTAAGCAACCTGCCCAAGGTCACACACCCCGTTATTGGCAGAACCAGCACCCAAAGCCAGCACGGCTGCCTCCAAAGCCATGCTCATTCCAGTCGGCCTGGTGACAACTGCCCTTCACACACAGCGCAGGGTTGTAACTTAGTATGTATTTCACTGCCATCTCCAGCAGATGGGGAAGAAACGATAGATGCCTGATCCTATACCAAGCATTTAGTTTATGCTCCATAAGTGCTTGTTGAATGAATGCATGGATGAAACCCTCTCCTCCACCTTCTGGCTAAGCAGGCCTGTTTTACAAGGCCAGGCTGCACCTGGGAAAACAGAAATGGGGACAAAGGCTCAGCAAAGGTTGATAATTGCAGGACCAATGTTCTTTCTCAGAAGGTCCTTGAAAGAGGCAAAAAAAAAAAAAAAAAAAAAGTACTGCTGGCTTCCAATCCACAGGGAAGGGAGCGGGAGGGGGAGGAGGGGGGAGGAGATAGGCAGGAGATGATGGAGCCTGAGCAACCATCTGGGCTCTATTTGGAAGGACCAGAGAATGAGTAGGGAAGAAAACCCTAGGGTTGAGCTGGCACAAGAAGTAAGGAAAACAAGAAAAAGACAAATAAGGGGGGAAAGGGAATAGCAAAACAAGGAGACTCCGGGCTCAGGGAGAAATGACAGCTCTGACACCAATGAAGAACTACACTGGGAAATAAGATGAAGGGTGCAAACTAATGGGAACTTGAAGGTCTGCAGGATTATATAGCAGATTCCAGAGTAACAACATCATTGACATTGACATTGATCGGGGCTTACCAAGCGCAGGCACCGCTCTAAGCACTTTACAGGGATTACTCATTCATGGGAGGCTGATTTCCCACTGGAGGAAACCTGGAGGTGCTCAAAGTACCTGAGACCTTAGGTAAGGTGCTCAAGCCACAGAACTCGTAAGTGACGAGGACAGGGTGGGAATCCAGGCTGTATGCCCCAAGAACGGCCAGCCTTTACCCCTTCTTGGTGTGTGATGTGGTGAAGGTGATATAAGCACAACACTAACGAGGAGATGAAAGCACCAGGGTTTGTCCTTCACGCCCTTAGTCTAAATAGTATCATTCATTCCATCAGGATGGGGCTTAGGGGGTAGCAGGAAGAAAGATTCAGGATACACTGTAGCAAAACCTAGCATTTAAAGGCTATTTGCTAAGTGACTACCTCTAGTGCATGTAAGATGCAATTACTTCACAGTCAATTATATATTATATTAAACCTCTTTGTTCCTTGGTTTGGTCCTTGGTTATCTGCATCTTTTTTGCATGTTCAGCTTAGACTTAACACCACTAAAGGGATAGGGAACATGTTCGCACTGTTCCTTGATACAACCTCAGCTCAGCACCGGCCTCAGTGAGCATCTTGATGATGGGATCCTGTGACCACGACTGTAAAATATGGGGCCAGCAATAATTCTGGTTCTCAGGAAATGTAGTCAGCATCGTGGATCGTGGCAGCAAATGATCTGTACGTGTGCTAGTAGGAGGGGGCTTATTTGTGTGTGTGTTTTTTAATTAATTAATTAATTCAACAAATAATTACAAAACAACCTACTATGTGCCAGGCACTGTTCTAGGTACTTGGGACATGTCATGAATATTAGCATAACAAAGATCCCTGCCCTTACAGAGTAGGCATCTCAAGGGGAGAGAGACAAAAAAATGTAAAATAAATAACTTATATAGTACATTGGAGGGTAATTAGTGTCTTGGAAAAAATAGAAAATAAAGGAAGGTATAAGAGTAATCAGGGCTGGGCTGGGCACAGTGGCTCACACCTATAATCCCAGCACTTTGGGAGGCCGATGCCAGAGGATTGTTTGAGGCCAGGACTTCAAGACCAGCCTGAGCAACATAGTGAGACCTCACCTCTACATAAAATTTAAAAATTTTAAAAATAAAAAGCGATCAGAAGGGGAGTAGAGAAGGAGTGGGGCAGTTTGTAATATCAAATGGGATCATCAGAAAAGATGACGTTTGAGCAAAGACTTAAGAAGGTGAGGGAACAAGCCGTGGGCACATAGAGGAAGAAGCCCGGCGTGCTCCAGGCACAGCAAGGAGGCCAGTGTGGCTGGAGTGCAAGGGGCTGGGTCTGAGGACGTGGCAGGACACCAGGTCAGGGTGCGCAGGGTCGGAGGGGGCACATTACACAGGGCTGTTGGAAGGGCTTTGGCTTTTACTCTTAGTGAACTAGGAAGCCTCTGCCAGGTCAAAAGCACAGGGATGACGCAATCTTTCTTAGTCATAAGAATAGCCCGTAACAAGCAAAGCTCAACTATTGCAATAATCCAAGACAGCGATGGTGGGGGCCGACGCCAGGGCGGTGATTTCCTCCCGCAGTGCAGTGCCCGCCCAATGGCATCCCAGAGCTGCGGGATCAATGGTGGGGTCAGAGTCAACCAAAGCGAATCTTCATGATGAGTCAGCATAGGGAAGAGCAACGCCCGGGGAAGGCGTGACACTTTGTCATGCGCTGTGCAAATAGCAGAAAATAAAGACTCAGACACAGAGATCCACTGGTTATGAAAAAGAGTACCCCGCCACCCAGACCACACCGCAGGCAAACAAAGCACGAACACCTGCATTATTGAAACTTTAGTCCCTTCCCCCTGCTGACACCATGTGAGCAATTGACTGTGTCTTTACACTGTCCTGGAATCTTTCCGCAGGGATGGGGGTTATGTCCACTCCTGCCCTAGATAACTCTGGCCCGCATGTGAAATGCCTTCACTCCCAGGGAAGTGTCTTTAGCCATTTATAAGTACTGGAGAAACTCACTTTGTCCTAACAGGTTGCTTTAACTAAATTTCTAAGGTGTAGTTTCACTAAACCACATGGGAAGTATTTTGCATTTGTATTGTATTTCTCTGCCAGAGAAGTCACTGCAGATTCTTCTCTGCATTTTCTTGTTTCCTGAAGCAATTTCCTCTGCTAGTGATCCAGTTACAAAATATTTTATTAATTTTAAAACTGGATTCTTTTGTGAAATTTTGGTTAACATACTGACCAATCCCAAGGGCTTTGCCTGCTAAAGGAAACAAATATTTCTGAAAGTTTTCAAAAAGAAAGGTCCATTTGGTTCTTGTTTACACAGATCACCTATAACCTGCAAAGCTGAGACTGCAGAGTGTGCCTGGAAACACACTTTTTATTTCCCACTGTTTTTGTGCACATTCTCTTTCTTAGATTATTCAGAATGCATTCAATGCAGCCATTCCTCTGAGGCTAAGAGAGCCCATAGTTCTCTTCCTCTGGGCTTTAGAGAAAACGGAGGGAAAATCCTGGAACTTCAGGACCTTCATCCTCTCTGCCCCTGTTCTTCACCCAGCTTCCTGTGGAGGTGAAGTCAGCTGCTGGTGAATGTATGGCTTTTGCAGTCCAGCGTGGGGACTCACCTCTCTCCCTCTGCCAATGTGGCTCTTGCACAGCCCTCTTCAAGTACTTCAACTTAGCAGTGAAAAGTTCCAGAGAGGATCCTATGATTCCCAGAGAAGACCAGCGATGACCCCCATTTCCAGGGGTGGAATTTTAGGGTCTGGTGAAGTCTCATGTGATGGAAAAGCAGTCCAGTCATTTGACAAATATTTATTAAGCATCTGCTACCTGCCTAGATCCTGTCTTCATGCATCCACTATCCAGTGGCCCTAAAATATTGCAGCAGCTCAGTCTTTCCTTCTGGGAAGAACATCAAGAGGTGCTCTCGGGAAGTCTAGCTGTGGACTCACCCTGGACGTGTGGAGCCATACCTTTAGTGCCGCCTGCATCCTGGAAATACTCAGCATGGGCTAGAGTGGAAACATCACTTTACCTTCTGCGAATG
The DNA here is from genome assembly GCA_963574885.1 of Lepilemur ruficaudatus. Lineage (NCBI taxonomy): Eukaryota > Metazoa > Chordata > Mammalia > Primates > Lepilemuridae > Lepilemur > Lepilemur ruficaudatus. Next base: position 42,752 of record CAUYRT010072908.1, read on the forward strand.
ATGCAATGAACAGGAAACTCATGCTCACACAGCTGGTTCAGAATGCAAGGCCTGGAGTCAGTCGGGTTGGAGTCAAGCTGCAGCTCTGCCAGGCACTGGCTGCATGACCTTGGGCAGATGTGCCCAAGGTAAATGTGGCAAGTAAATGTGCCAATTTCACAAGCTTTTTGGGAATATTTGGTGAATCCTCACACATAGCAGAAGGCCTGGCATGTAATACACATGCAGGCAGCACTCATTGTTGGATGGTTATCAACTCTGTCTTACCACGTGGTAGTGAGCAGCGTCTGGGGTTGGTTGATCACGGGTGTGGGCAGAACATGGGGCTAATGACAGTTTAAGACATAAAATATGTGGGAATCCTCCAGTGACCAGATTTGCCCTATCTACCTCCAACGGTACCTGAATTCATCTGAATTCACAGTGGGGGCCACATACAGAACAGTTGGAACAATGTCATTGCCGTTGGTGCTGATGCTGCTGTTTGGTTTGAACTGAATTTGAATGCACATGGCAGGACCTACCTGTGTCCTCCGAGCCCCATCCATGCCCCCTGTTGCTTCACCCCAGCAGCCTACCTCTCCTGCCTTGCTCTGAAGACTTTGCAAGTCCAGCGACTCCTGGCTTCACTGAACACCCAGACATGCCCATTCAGTGGTAGGTAACCTCTCAGTGTCAGATCGTAAGGTAATCAGGATTCTTTAAAAGCTTCACCACATTCTGGTCAAAAATGAGGACCTGCTTGTCTGTGTTCTTCTTGGCTCTTAGCCAAGGCTTTGGTTTGTTTCTGAAGTGTGGGTGACATTTGGGCTGTGGAAGTAACGCTACAAGAAGGGAAAGGGAGGCTCTCTTACCCTTACTGATGAGGCGTTCTCCTGGTGGTGTGCAGCAGACCTCAAATCCTATGCGCGATTTTTCTCCAGACGTGGATAAGAGGCCATTCTTTTTGTTCATTCTCCTGTAGACTCCGGTTGATGTCTTGCCAATGGAGCAGGATGCTTCCCCACTCCAAATGGGCAGGAATCCAAGAAATGCAGTTTTCTGTTTGTCCAGGCACGGAGAGTTGAGGAAAAGCCCTGAAGCAAATGTACGGTTTGTATTTCTCCGGTGCCTGTTGCAGATAGAGAGTCTCTTATTTCTTAGCAACAGGACAAGCCCGAGGCAAAATTCAGTTCGACACAAGAGCCAAGCTTTTCAGAATCGATAGAGTCCTACTGTGTCACAGGCTCTCTGTCCTCACCATGCAGGGGTTGTTGTCTCTCATTGCCCCGTAAGTCCAACCTCCTGCTTGTGACCTGGGTAACCCTGGGAAGACAAAATGATTTTTAACATCAGATTATATCAAACTTAATCTAGAGGACAAATCTGGTGCTAACAACACAACAAAAAGGTCACTTGATGACTTCCAACGTCAAAGTGGAACAAACACTTGCATTATCAAGGTCTGGTCTGCAAGCGCCCACACACCAGGATGCATCTTGCTGTACGTAAAATCAGCCTTTGGTGAGTCAACCGGAATCCAGGGCTTCACTTGTGAATTCAGATGCTAGTTAGCAGTCGTTTTTTCTTCAAGCTACTAAGCTTGAATTGGAGGAAGAGTGTGACTCATGAAATAGGTTTTATTTAAGGGATTTAGGGTCTTGATTTTAAATGTATGTTTATGGGTATGGGAACGATGTGAAAAAAAAACCATATAATCATGGGTAAATATTCAGATGAGAAACCCAGAATGCATTCCAGCTGTAGGATTCTTGTTGCTGTTGGCTGGTTTTTGTTCTGGGGTGGGAGAGAAGTGGTGCAGTCTATCCAAACTAGCCCCGTGTAACTACACTTCCCACAGGATTTGTTTTTTTAACATAACGACGAATGCTTATACATTTAAGAGTGAGAGCTAAACGCTGTGTCTTTATTTTGTTTAGCCAAGCTGTAGTTTAACCCTGACATCTTTTCAGCTCTGGTCCTCTAATCTTACCAGTGGAGAGAGTTGAAGAGAAACTCTTAGTTTTCACTGAGAACCTCAAAACTTATATCCGGTTCAGGAATGTTTGAGGGTTTCTTCTGACAAATGCATTGACATTTTCCGTTCCCCTTCCTGCCCTCTAGCATGCACAGGTTTGATTTTGTTACATCGGTTAGTCTGATCTAGAAACAGAAAAATCAGGAATCAACTTGGGGTGTCAGGGTCAGATGAAGACAGGAAACAGGGACCATGTTTGATCCTGCCCTAGTCCTTAGTGTCTGAGTAGACACCAGAGCTGTCAGCCTCTGCAAACGTCCTGGATCGGACAGCACCCTCTATGCTGCCTCTCTGACTGCCCACCCCTCAACCCAGGAGAAGCCAAAGCAAGAGAGGCCCCAGGTGACAGAAGGAGGTATTCTGGAAATGTCACCTCCCATTCCCTAATTGGGAATCTTGGCTCTGAGTCCTCATTTGAATGCAGGTAAAGTAGACCATCTCTCAAGTTCTTTCCAGCTATAAAATTTCATCCGAGCTTGATTCCCCCGATGGACTCTGGAGGTCTCAGACGCCATGTTAGATAAATAATAATAACTGTGCCCCAGGGTTCAGAGGTCAGGAACCCTGGGAAGGAAGTCTGGAGACTGAAGGATGCAATTGCCAAGAAGAGCACAGAAATGTGATTATTTTCATCTCTAAAATTACAAATTGGGAAGACGATTATCTACTCTAGAGAGGTGTGGTGCTACTTAAGTGAGATAAAGTATATAGAGCACAGCACTCGACATGTGGTAGGTTCCCAAAGAAAGGTGGTTGAATGGCCGAGTGCATGAAACCATCAAGCAAGCAACTCACCCCAAGGCCACCCAGTTAGCAAGAGGCAGAGCCAGGCTGTGAACAGAGCTCCTCTGATTTCAAATCTAGTGCTCCTTCTACTATATTGTAACTAGTGATTTGCCCCCAAAGTTGGTTGCCTGGCAGATGATCATGGTCACTCTGAAGCAGAAGTTCTGCTTAGACATTCAGTAAGGAATTTAGTCTCAGTGTTGGAGTCACTCAGGTGGTTGGCAAGAATTTATGTCCAAATTATACACAAGCCACTTGTACCTTCTTCCTATGTTAGGCCAGCATTCATGCCTTCACTTCTTCCCATTTAAGCATTTATCGAGATCTTCTTTGGAGTATGTGCTCTAAGTATGCTAAATCTTGCATCAGGATCTATTAAAGAAATGTAAGGCAGTGTCCTTAGGCAGCTGGGGAGATGAGACAGGCAGGTGCATCCAAGAGTTAAGGATGATCACAAATGTTATGTAAGGGGTCAAAAAGAATTCTACAAATGAGTTCTGTTCTGTGGAACACCAAGAAGAGGGGTCTTGGTGGAGACTGGGAGATGAATTACACCTGTCTCTTGGCGGACTTTACTGGAGGGAAGAGGAGGAAAGAACATTATGGTGCAGGGAGCCATCTACATCAAAAATAAAATTCTCTGCTCACCAAAACGGTGCTGATTCTTGGAGTTTTCAAGTATTATCAATATCCTCTTATACAGTTGATCCCGATACATGGCCATGTGCATGAGAATCACCTGGGGGTTGTGGTATAATAAAAGTATATATTTGGTCTTTGCCCCCAGTTCCTGGCACAAATCTCCTAACACTCTTGAATTTCCTGAGTGATAGGAGCATGTTTTGTTATACATAAGGAGCTCCTTTCAAAATGTACCTAGGTTTATGCTAATAAGGTAACTCTTGGTGGGTGCTATCGTTTGAATGTATCTCTCCAGACTTCCTGTGTTGAAACCTGAAACTCAATGTGATAGTATTAAGAGGTGGAGCCTTTAGGAGGTGATTAAGTCGTGAGGGCTCCACCCCTATGAATGGGATGGGTACCCTTATAAAAAAGCTCAAGGGAACTAGCTAGGCCCTTTTCCCTTTTGCCTTCTGCCATGTGAGGACACAGCATTAGTCCCTTCTAGAGGATGCAGCAACAGTGCACAGTCTTGGAAGCAGAGAGCAGCCCCCACCAGACACTGAATCTGCTGGCACCTTGATCTTAGACTTACCAGCCAACAGAATTGTAAAAAATACATTTCTATCATTATAAATTATACTGCCTAAGGCATTTGTTATGGTAGCACAAACAGACTGGAGACAGTGGCCCTTAGTTCTAAGGGAAGGGCTGGCCACAACAGAAAGACCAAGCATGAGATTAGAGGATTAGAACTTTCAACCCCAATTCTCAACTTGCAGGAACGGGAGAGACGCTGGAAATTAAGTTCAACCACTAAGGGCCAATGATTCAATCAATTGTGCCTACGTAATGAAAACTGAATAAAAACTCTTGAATGACAAAGTTCAGGGAACTTCCGGGTTGGTGAACACACTGATGTGCTGGGAGGGGGCTGCACCACGAGAGGGCTTGGAAGCTCTGTGCCCCCCACCACTTACCCTGCCGTGTGGAGCTCTCTATGTGGCTGTTCCTGAATTATACGTTTCATGTTATAATAATAAAGCAGTAACTGTAACCACAGGGTATTCCTGATTTCTTTGAGTCATTCTAGCAAATCATTGAACATGAGGGTGTTGGGGCCACAGGAACCTTTGCATTTGTAGCCAAGTTAGACAGAAGGTCAGGTGGCTGGGGAGCTGGGACTTGTGCCTGGCACCTGAAGTGAGGGCAGTATTCTGGGCCTGAGCCCTTAAACTTGTGGAGTCTGATGCTAACTCCAGATAATTAGTACCAGCATAGCATTGGTATACGAGAACTGGTGTTGGAAAACAGTACAGGGGTATTTATTAAAATTCAGATTCCCAGGCTCATGGTGTGAACTGTTGAATTAGGCTATAGGTGGGGCCAGGGAAGATGCAGCCTCCATATCAAACCCCAAGTTCATCCTGCCAAAGGCACTAACTAGGCTTGAGACCCAGCAACGAACCAGCTTGTGAACTGTACCGCCCATGTGGAATTAGAGAGACTGAACAACAGACACTTCTGGTGCCTGGGTCCTGCTCTTTCAAGAGTCACTCACCTCAGCCAGTCCTTCGCACCTGACTTCCTTCTCCATGACTCCTGGGGAGGAATTCTATGAAGCCAGTGGGTGCACGGGTGGTGGGGAGACCCTGCAGTTTAGTTCCTTCCTAAATCCTTTCTGTGTTAAGAAGACTTCGTCAGTCCTGAGATTGCAGAACTTCCCTACCTCTAAATGCTCTGAGGCTTGTGTCTGCAACCTTAAACATGACAGCTTGTCCTGGGGAATGCCCATATGGCAAGCTCCCAAACACAGACCCCAATCTCCACTCAGCCAGGAGAGGGCTTTCCGCAATCCAGGAGCCTCTCCAGGTCTAGAGTGTGGGGACACAGAGCAAAGACATTCCTGTCTTTGGTCAACAACATGCACCCAGAGACATACTTTTAATGTAGTAAAGAATAAAAATAAAAGCAAAATACATAACAAAATCATCCGCAATACCAGCATACGATGATGAGTTGGGCCTATATTTGTATTTTCTTCCAGGATTTCTCTACACATTTTAAATACAAGCCTGAGATCTGCATTTGGGTTAAGGATTAGTTTCCAGGACAGCATGTAGAAAAGCACAGAGTTTCTTCTTCAGGTTTCTCACAACAGAGCATGCTGCTCTTGGTATCCAATAGCTTTCATTCCTTGTGCCCTGGAAAACTCACTCTCTCAAGGAAGACTTTTTTAATTTTTATATGCCTCTTAATCTTTGATTACCAAAGGATTACCTGTTCATTAAAAAAAATCCAAATTATATAAAAATATATAATGTCTTTCCCCATGCCATTGTTGATTTATAAATGGTTCCAGACTCTTGCCTTTTCATACAAAAATATATATGATATATACCCACATTGGTTTTTCATCCACAAAAATGGAATAATAATGTAGATTCTGTTTAGTGACTTGTTTTTTTAAACTACAAACATATTGTGGATACCATAGATGTTTTTAGGGAGAAAAAAATAAAGCAGAAATAAAACTGGGCTAGAAAGTGAAAACAGCTTCTTTAATCTGGATGCCAGGAAGAAAGTATGTATGAGGTTTGCTATGCTAATTGAAACCACATCCCAAGACTATTATATACTTTGTCCTAACTATGGGATTGAGAAATGTAACTATGTGGGTTGCCATTTCTTAAAGCACCCAGAACAAATAATAAATGTATGGAAATATGGCCTAAGAAAAGATTGACGTAAGTCTTAATCATATGCCATATGTGATTAAGCATATGGCATCAGCCTGAAATTTTACTTGCTTTTTTTTAATAGACAATACTGCTAGAAAATAGTGAACTGTCAAAAATACAGATTTGCCTTTTCCTTTGAAAAAATAAAAAAAAGCGATCAATTAATTCTGCAAAGCGTCGAGTGTCTATGTGTCGGGCAGTGTGATAGGAGAGGGGATATATCTGTGAATGACAGCCAAAGATTCACTCCATCCCTCAAGATCAGGAGTTAACTAAAGCCATAATAAATAGGAAACTTACCTAGTTCGTTAGAAGATAATATGTGCTTTAAAAAAGGAAAAAAAGAAGCAGCTTAAGAGGGATTGGACGTAGGTGCAGAGAAGTGGGAGAGATTGGCATCAACTCCATCCAGAACACAACCTTATGAGAAGATTCATTTCTGCAAAGTCCTGAAGAAGGTGGAAGAGCAGGCCATGTGGATGTCCAGGGGGAGACGAAGCTGCCCAGGTGTTTGTTATAGGTTGGATTGTGTCTCTCTTCCTCCAATCCCCAGTCCCTGCAAAAAAAGATATGTTGAGTACATAACTTCTAGCACCTGTGAACGTGACCTTATTTAGAAATAGGGTCTTTGCAGATGTAATCAAGTTAAGATGAGGTCACTAATTCAATGACTGGTGTGCTTGTAAGAAGAGGGAACCTTGGACACGGGCACCCAGCGAGCATGCCATGTGAAGACACAGGGACACAGAGCTCCAGAGGGACACGGCCATGTGGAGATGGAGGCAAAGATGGGAGTGATGCTGCCTCAGCTAAGGAATGACTGGGCCACCAGAACCTGGCGGAAGCAGGGAAGAATTTCTGACTTCCTGCTTCCAGAGCTGTGAGAGAATCCATTTCCATTGTTTTCAGCCACCAAGCTTGGGGTACTTTGGCACGGCGGCCTTAGGAGGGTAACCCGGTGTTCAGGACACAGAAGGCCCAGTGTGGCCTGCAGGAGAGCAAGGCGGAGAGTGGGGGGGGGGTGAGGTCAGGTGGGGAGGTGTAGGGAGGGCGTAAGAGGTCTGGAGGGGCCCGGGCCAACATAAAGACTCAGATTTTATTCTAGTGAAATGGGACTGTGAGCAAGGGAGTGGTGAGACCTGACAGGTGTTTTAAAACGTCTCAGTGTTGCTGCTGTGTGAGGAGGAACAGGGGAGTTGCCAGGAGACCAGCTAGGAGGCCTTCGCAGTAATCCCGGCACCACGTGACCATGGCCACAGTGCAAGGGACAAGAGATGGTCGATCCCCCACGTATTTCCAAGGTAGGATTCCCTGACGGGTTTGATGTGGGTGTGAGGGAAAAAGAAGAGTCGAGGATGACTGGCATGCACTGAGGCAGTGTCACAGCTAAGCTTCAGGAACTTGGCACTCTGATCACTCAGGCAGAGCAAAACAAACAAAAACAAAAACAATTACAGGCACCGAAAAGTACATTACCGTTGTTCACATTGCCCAAATGAAGCGTTGAGCAACTTCAGACCTAACCCTAGGACCTCTGACTGGGCATCAGGGGGCTATTTTTTAAATAATTCTGATTTATTGAGAAATCATGAAAAGTCCTCTGTTATTTTTTGTACTTCTGCTTTTCTCTAAAAAACAAAAATGTAAATACATGGTTGTCCCCGTATATCTTTTTAATGAGGAAAAATCATCTCAGATATGCAAGGTGACGTCTCCGAATTCAATAGAGAATAGTACAATCTTTTCTGCTATTTTAATGATGATGCAAATCGGGAGGAGGGCAAATCCAGACACTGACGATTCAGTGAGCAATAGGGCTCCTGAATTCAAGAAACACTTAGGAGCACCTGCCCCCAGTGCTGGGGAAGTGTGAAGGGTACAAAGATGAGCAGGACAGGCTCCCAACTGGGGGAAGGAAAGCAGAGAAGCACACAGACACAGACACACAAAAACAGGGCATATAGAGTCTAAATACAGGTTGTGGTAGCCCCAAGGGAAAAAAGCACTGATTCTGAATTGAGATATCAGGGGACGTCACAAATTGGAGATGATATTTTAACGATGTATGAAAGTATGAAAGAACTTTGTGGGAAAAGAATAGAGGAAGAAGATGCCACCCTACGGGAACACTTTGAGCAGATGTAAAGAGGCATGAGAGTGTGTGGGGATGACCAAGGGTGCGAACATAAAATAAGTAGAAGCAGGTGGTGGGGAAAGAGGCATGAGAAGTACCAGACACGTTGGACAATTAATTGTCCCCCTGCCCGCGGCCCTGCTCAGAAGCTCTGCTGGGTCCCGCTACCTCTGCCAGCGAAGGGTGGGTGCCTGCCTCAGAGCCAGCCACCTCATTGGCTGACCAGCAGCCAATCAGGGGCTTCGTCTCATGATCTCCATGAAATGATACAGAGACTGCATACAGCCTAGAGATGCTGTTGGCTGGGCCCCCTGAATTGCAATGTAGCGTGGAGTCAGAGTTGCAGCAGCCGCGCACAAGCCAAGATGCGTGGAGCGAGAGATCACGAAAGAAATAAAAACAGAAGCAAACATGAGAAAGGCCAGGGTGACCCACACAGAGAAAGACTGAGAGACAGAGGGAGCAGTTGTCTAACAATTTTTCAGCCCCTGGGAGGCCCAGGTGTACTTCCTACAGCTAGGTTTTCTGTGACTGTCCTATATGTTATAATGAATCCTCTTTTTACCTGAGATGGTTTGAATGGGCTTCCGCTTCCTGTCACCATAAGACAAGGATCACAGAGGCGAGGGGCTGAAGAGAGGGGCCTGAAATGCTGCACTTCAGAATAAAGATCTCTTTTCTACATTGCTCACCCTGTATCTCTTCACGGTGGCTATCAGGGTGCCACCTCTTACCCAACCTCTTCCCCAGGTCTTTTCCATGTCTGTTCCTTACTATGTCTCTCACAATAAACGCTATGGTTTCAGAAACTATATCTGTAAGTTGGGCAACTCCTCTACTGGACTTTGGAACCAAACAGACACATTTTCTCTTGTTTTTCTTTCTCACGAAAGTAGCACGATTAGCCCTATTTTGGGCCTTTATGGGCAGTGACAACTCTCATGCATTCACGTTGGCCACCGTCCTACACATCGCTTCACCCCTATAGTAATGGCCCTCACTCTCCATGCCCCGGTCATATCCCTGCACAGCTGATTCTCCTTCTCTACAAATTACAGCCTTCTAACCTTGCATGGTTTGTCCTATCACCCGAAGTGTTCACTTTAGATTTATACTTGCAAACTTGACATCCGCAAGCTATTAGAATAAAAATCAGTTGCAAGGAATAATTTACAAGCAAGGAGAAGATGAATGCTGCATTTCTATCTCAACCTATATGTTCATACTTATATTCTAGTTTTAACTTAAGCTTTTCTGTGATTATTTTCTGCTACAACATGTCCATTGAAACAAATCAATCAATACAAAAGTGGTTTGTAGAAAAATAAATAGACTCTTCTTCCCAGCTCTATTCCGACCACAACCACAAGAGAAAACCAAGTTAATGGCCCAGTATGTATCCTTTCATCCTTTCTCTAGGTTCACACAAACATATTAATATATCCACATATATGCAATTTGTCTCTTTAAAAACGACAGGATTATATCATACAAAGTACTCTGCAAAAAAAAATCTTCTTAGAACAATATGTCATGAATATCTTTCTGGTCAGTACATATAGATTGAATCCACTTTCTTAAAAGTTGTGTAATATTCCATTGCATGGATGAGTAATAATTTATTCAAATGTCCTTATATCAATAAACATTGATATTTTGTTTTCAAATTTTTACTGTTTTTCATACATCTATCCTTATTTGCTGGGATAATTTATTTCTGTAGAATAGATTCTTTTTAAATAAAAACATGTTGACATTAAAGCTTTATCAATATAAAATAAGTTACTTTTGCTTCTTATCTAAAAAACTTCATTATATCTAAGTCTTAGTCTATACTGTAAAAATGAATAGCTTGGAAAAAACCCACTCTTGAAAAGAGAAAATGACTCTCTCATGCTTTTGCCTTTCCTACCAAATATTTGCCACTGCTCTGTGCTGTGCAGGGGCAGAAGCAACATCACAGTTCTAGGCATTGTAATAGAAGTAGGTGTCCTTCCTTCAGAAAATTTCTCTCCTGGGGAACAAAGCTGGTCTTCTTTATAGCGCCACTGAATTTACTTAAGAGAAGCAAAGAAGGAGCAGGCAGGAATTTCCCTAGAATTTCCCCCACACCCCTCAACCTAATAAGCCTTTTTTCCCAAACATAGGCCAAGCGCAAAAGAGGATTCTTTAAAAATGTTCCCATTTCTGCCAAGGCTTATCAGGAGGTAGTGTCTTCTAAAGGTCAGCATAACTCCTGGCATGTTGCTAAGGTCAAGTTTCAACCTTTAGCCACAGCGAATGGGCCAACTTAGGAGAAAAAAAAAATTGAACTCCATTGGATGAAGCCAGCCTGGTGTCAGATTCTTCTGAGGTCCAGTATGGGATTAGGCTCCCTACTGGTTAGACTTATCTACACATAGTGAAGGGATCAGGCTGAAACTAAATGGGAGCTGCAGGGCTTTCTAAACCCTATGGTACTTTTTTTAAAAATTTAAACTCCTAATCCCAAACCTAGCTAGGTAATAGCTGAAGTTGATTTTAGGATGTTAACTGCAGTTTTCTGTGTACACAGACACATCTACTGGAGCTACATGGTCATCTTTTTCTAGATGGATCTAAAAAAAAGACCAGGACACTTTATCATCACTAAAGTTTTGGTGAAATAAGTATTAAGATGACGAGAAATGAAGATGATAAAGTGGTTGTGATGAAAACTTCCTCCCTTCCCATCTCCCAGCAATTCCCTTTCCAGGAACAAGGGTCTTTGACATTTGGTTCACTGAACCTGCTTCAGAGTGAAATTGCCAGTATTGCACAAGGATTGCTATTGATATTGCAGATGTATGCACACCTCTGCACGGCGTGTCTCCCAGAGATTTTTCGCTGATGGTGGGAACTAGACTGTGAATTTTTTCCCCCAAATATACTTAGAATGATCATCTGTTTCCCTCCAAGTGCAGGAGGCAGTACACAAAGCACCATGGAGAAAAACCCAAGTAGAGAGGAGTGCAAGGCTGAAAAGAAGAGGTGAGACAATCATAAAGACACAATCAAAAAGATATTGAAGGCACAACCCCTCCCATAACTAACTTCTACTCCACAATCTGCTGGAGATACTTTCTCTAGAAAGCTGTTCCTCCTACTCCTAGACTAGGTGGGGCCCTCCAGGGTGTACTCACTGCACCTGCCACATTGTATCAAAACTGTCTTCTCTCTTGGCTGCTCACCTGAGGACATGGGTCATGCGCTTTCTGGTTGACTACAGTGTCCACAGCACTAGGAAACAGGGCCTGGCACCGAGGAGGTACATAGCGAGCCTAGGAGCAGCGAGGAAAAGGAAGGGATGGAGGAGGAGATGTCAATGGGCAGGAGAGGATGCAAGCCAAGTTCCCACATCTAGGAATGTAGCACTGAGGACGCATTTGTTTGCAAACCTTAGTTTTATATACATATCAGTAGGCAAAGCAAGGCAATAAGGTAAGATACACTTCTTAGGATAGGGTTTCAGGAAACATCTAAAAGAGAGTTCTCGGGTTGGTTGGTTTGTTTTCACTGTCATCCCCAGAGGGTCAGAAATTTGACCCCATATATTCAATGTTGGGGCCTCAGTGCAAGCCTGCTTGCTCCCCTTCTTTGCTTGTATCCTTTCTTCCTTGCTTCCTTCTTTCATTCTTCCTTCCAAACATTTCTTGCAACCCTACTATGCTCTAAGCACAATAAAGAAGTACCAAGGATACAGCGTTGGAAAATCCAGCCCTGAGCTAAGGAAATTGCAGTCTAGTTTGTTGTAGTGAGAATATGCTATCTCATGCCAAAGGAACAAATCCACCTTGGGATCTCAGTCACTTAGCACAACAGAAATTTCTTTCTCACTCATGCAAAGTTCCATATAGGAAAATAAGGCTGTCTTCCACCCAGTGACACAGAATTTTAGGCTACCTCCGCATTGGAATACCACTCACTCCACGCATGACATGGCTTGTTCCAGGGAAGAGCAAGCGTGGAGGTGGCACACTGGTTTCTCAATGCGTCAGCCCAGAAGTGACACATTACTCCCACTCACAGTTCATTGACCTGAAGTGGTCACATGGCCCCAACCTAACTGCAAGGCACTCTGGGAAATGTGAGGAGCACATGATATTTACTGAGTATTGAATGTCGATGCCACACTAGGGAAGGACACAGACAAGGAAACAGTAATTTCTACGTGACACATTGGGGGCTATGATTAAGGTATGCACACGGTGCTAAGGAAGCACAAAGAGCCTTCAACACCCCCTGGGAAGGAGCAGGTGAAGCCTTTTCTGAGGGATGACATTTTTCATTCTCAGTAAATTCAGATCAACAGTGTCAGCCATTTAAAGCATAGCTGTGCACTATACGAATACCTAAAATTCAAATTATATACCATTTCTTTTTAGAGATACATACTGAAATAGTTACAAATGATATGATGTCTGGTGTTTGCTTTAAAATTACTGGGGTATTATGTAGGTGGGGGTAGAACTGAAACAAAACAGGCTATTTATTAAAATTGGTGAAACTGAGTGATAACTGTGTATGTTTCTTTATACTATTCTTTCTGTTTTTATGTTTGAAATTTTCCATAATAATCTTTTTAAGTTACACAATTGGATAGGTTACAAAGATACACTATCTTGTTACAAACCACACTGATGCCACTTAAATTTTTAACTTAAGCCTATTGCTCTAGCTCCATCTGACCCTCACCTCAGCCCTCAGCGCCTCCCCTTCTGTGCTGACCAGCTTTTTTGGGGGGTGCAGGGCCAGAGTCTCACTCTGTTGCCCAAGCTAGAGTGCCATGGCATCAGCCTAGCTCACAGCAACCTCAAACTCCTGGGCTCAAGTGATCTTCCTGCCTCAGCCTCCTGAGTAGCTGGGATTACAGGCATGCGCCACCATACCCGGCTAATTTTTTCTATATATTTTTAGTTGTCCAGCTAATTTCTTTCTATTTTTTTTTAGTAGAGATGGGGTCTCGCTCTTGCTCAGGCTGGTCTCGAACTCCTGAGCTCAAACGATCCAACTGCCTCAGCCTCCCAGAGTGCTAGGATTACAGGCGTGAGCCACCATGCCCAGCCCTGACCTGCTCTTATCCATGTCTGCTTCGTTCTCTGCAGCTATTTCCACTGATCTGGCCTGAGAGGCTTTCTAGCTGAGGGAAGTGACTTGCTAAGGTGCTCTGACTCCTCCCATCACGCTCCTTCTTACAAGCAAAAAGGTCCCTTTGATTAGTTTCTGACAGCTTCTGCCTAGATTCACTCCCAATTAATTACATTGATGCAACCTACTCAGACAAAAGCAGCTCTAAGATTTCGGTACCAGTCCTAGATTTCAAGTGTAGGCAACTTCCTGTTTAGGAAAGTGAAGAGGGGGCCCGAGACTCAACGAATTCCATATCTTCTTTGATTTAGACAAAAACCTGATTCATCTCCATGGCACCTGACACCCAACCCAGAGCAGAGCCTTCTGCAGACTAGGGGCTCAAGAAGTTCCTGTCGAGGGCATGTGTTTGGTCCCCTCAATACTCCACTCTCTCAAAGACACTATGGAGCAGAAGGGAGCTAACAGGAGGCTTGATTCTCACTGTAAACACACTAATCAGCTCACACTCATCTAGAATGTTCAGCAGCTGCCAGGCACAGAGTCCTACAGAAGTCCACACCCCTGTGCACAAGAAGCCTGTATCCCCACACGGCCAAACTGTCACGCAGAGACACTCCCAGGTTGGTGCCACATTGTCTCTGGCTTTTAACTCCACAAAAGGGCTTCTCCCCTTTTGCAGGTCATTATTTTAACATCTTACTATTTTAGAAGGCTTCCATTTTAAAAATAGCAACTATAGCCAGCCTCCTTCTACAGCAGCTCTGCTGTCTACTGCTACTATGTGTTTGCACGCCAGCGAGGTGCTGGAAGAGGAGGCTCGGGTTTCCTGCACCTCTGACAAGGTTCTCTTCTCTGCATTTGGGTGGCACTTCCATATCTAGAAATACATCTGGAATCAGTCCATGCAAGGAAAAAACAGATTTAGTCTTTATTTGTAACTTTGCTTTTTCCTCCAAATATCCCATAAATACTTGGGCCAACTTGCTTCTGTCCAATTGAATTTTATAAATGAACAGAAATAAATATTTTGCTTCTAAGTTTTACTGAGAATGGGAAAGGATTCAATTTATTCTTAATGTCTTTAAAAAAATTGTTTTAATTTGGCAGAAAATGTGCTTTTCTGGAAGTTCAAAAGGTTTACATTTTTGTTTTTAGGTTATCTGTATTTTCAATTTTTCCATAAGGATTGTATATGATTTTGTAATTTTAAAATGCAGTTGTCTTTTTTCTTTCTTTTACACTAAGGTTTCTCAAACTCAGCTCTATTGACATTTTGGACTTGATAATGCTTTGTGGGGGCTGGGCAGGGGGCACTGCCTGGTGCATCTCGGGATGTTTAGCAGCATCTATGGCTTCTGCCCACAGCTAGAGCCCAGAGGTGTTCCTGCAGACGTCTGAAAAAGTGGTGGAACTGGATTCCTGTGCTCACCAGTTGGACACCATTGCTCCCCAGAGAAGGGTGAGCAGGGGAGAGAGGATGGGAGATGGTTTTACTTGAGGGGACAATAGAAGCAGCAACATCACAAAACTGTCATCAGAATGCGCAGGGAAGGGGTACTGTGCTCTTGACCCAAGGCAAACTGGAAACCGCTGTTCATTTCCACATCAACCTTTCTTGAATTCATCAGTCTGTTCCCCAGTCTCCACGGGTAGCAAAGCTGTTGACTCAGACTGTTCCAATGGCCAAAGCCCATCTCACAATCTCCACTGTGCAGGTACGGTGAGTATACGGAGCAAGGATGAGTCAGAAAGAGAAACTCTTCCTTCCACTCTTCCCCCAGAGAAAGACTAAGAGTCTCTACAGGCACCTTGAGAGATTTGCTAGGAAAGGGATTGGAGTGTATAAAAGGTAGGGCAGGCAGTGGATGTCCCCAGGGCTGAGAAGAGAGTGGAACTTGGCCATTTCGGGAAGAGCAGACACTAGCTTTACCAGCGCAATGCCCTGGGCTGGGGCACAACCTCAGAAACTGTGCCTGGTTACCTGGCAAGCTTAAGGTAGCACCTGGATTTAGTACTGGGGCTCTGAGCCTCAGCCAAGGCCTCTGTAACCAACTAGCCCAGAGCAGTAAAGCTTCTTGCCTTTAAGCAAGCATATCAGTGGAGACCAGAGTGGACTAAAGATCCCCAAATTTGCCAGGTATGGTGACTCGTACCTGCAGTCCCAACTACTCGGGAAGCTGGGAAGGTGAGAGGATCCCTTGAGCCCAGGAGTTCAAGGCTGCAGTGAGCTGTGATCACGCCAATGCACTCCAGCCTGGGAAACAGAGTGAGACACTGTCTCTTCAAAAAAATCCCCAAATTTTTGGGCAACCCTAAAAAGAGTGTCAGGAAAAATTGCGAAAGACTGAAATGGGCAAAAAGTGATATCTTATGAAACACATTTTTCATTGCCTTTGAGCTGTTTTGCAACTCTATAGTTGTAAAAAGTGGGTAATATCATGGGTTAAATTGTGTGCCCCCGAAAGATGTGTTGAGGTTCTAACCTGCAGTACCTCAAGAAGTGACCTTATTGGGAACCAGGGCCATTGCAGACGTAATTAGTTAAGAAGGGGGAGTACAGTGGGCCCTGGATCCAATATCACTGGTGTCCTTATAAGAAAAGCAGAAGAGACAGAGAGTTACAGACACAAGAGGGGAGAACACCACGTGATGGTGGAGGCGGAGACTAAAGTGCTACAGCTGCAAGCCAAGGATTGCCAAGGATTGCCAAGGATTGCCAGCAAGCACAGGCGCCAGAAGAGACAAGGAAAGATTCTCCCCTACAGGTTTCAGAATGAGCTTGGCCCTTATGACACCTTGATTTTGAACTTCTAGCCTCTAGAACCATGATACAATATAGTTTTGCGTTTTAAACCACTCAGATTGTGGTACTTTATTACAGAGGGCCTAGGAAACTAATATTAGGTTGCTTCAAAAATAATTGTGGTTTTAGCATTGTTGAATTTACCGTTTGATATTGGAGTACATTCTTAAGTAAATGTGGTTATGTTATACATCATTTTAATGTGCATTTCTCACTTTATGCTTTTTTGCTAATGACTTATTACTTGCTGTTTACTTGATATTTATTTTAGACTATGGAAATGATGTTAGACAAAAAGCAAATTCGAGCGATTTTCTTATTTGAGTTCAAAATGGGAGACATATCACAACAACAACACATCTGGCCCAGAAACTGCTAATGTACAGTGCAGTGATAGTTCAAGAAGTTTTGCAAAGGAGACAAGAGCCTTGAAGATGAGGAGTGCAGTGGCCCAGCCGTCGGAAGTCGGCAACGGCCAATTGAGAGCAATCATGGAATCCTCTTACAGCTCTTAGCTGATCCTCTTACAGCTACACGAGAAGTTGCTGAAGGACTCAACGTCAACCATTCATTCTACAGTCAGCATTCATTCATTCAGCATTTGAAGCAAATTGGAAAGGTGAAAAAGCTCGGTAAGTGGGTGCCTCATGAGTTGACCAAAAATCAAAGAAATCGTCCTTTTTAAGCGTTGTCTTCTCTTCTTGTAAACAACGACGACGAACCATTTCTTGATCGGATTGTGACGTGGCAAGAAAAGTGGATTTTGTGCAACCACCAGCTCAGTGCTTAGACTGAGAGAAGCTCCAAAGCACTTCCCAAAGCCAAACTTGCACCAAAAAAAGGGTCATGGTCACTGTTGGGTGGTCTGCTGATGATCTGATCCACTACAGCTTCCTGAATCCCGGCGAAACCATTCCATCTGAGAAGGATGCTCAGCAAATCTATGAGATGCACCGAAAACTGCCCCGCCTGCAGCCGGCATTGGTCAGCAGAAAGGGCCCGATTCTTCTCCACAACAACACCCGACTGCACACAACCAACGCTTCGAAAGTTGAACAAATGGGGCTACGGAGTTTTGCCTCATCTGCCATATTCATCTGTCCTCTTGCCAACCGACTACCACTTCTTCAAGCATCTCAACAACTTTTTGCAAGGAAAACGCTTCCAAAACTAGCAGGATGCGGAAAATGCTTTTCAAGAGTTCTTAGAATCCCAAAGCTCAGACTTTTATGCTACAGGAATAAACAAACTTTTATTTCTTATTGGAAACAATGTGTTGATGGTAATGGTTCCTATTTTAATTAATAAAGATGTGTTTGAGCCTAGTTGTAATGATTTAAAATTCACGGTCCGAAACCACAATTACTTTTGCACCAACCTAATACTAACACTAGTAATGCAAATGACTCCTGTCCACTGAAACACAAATGAGTTTTGTCTGGTGGAACACAGTGGACTGTTGCCCTGTGGGTATTGAATAGTTTGGGTTTCTGTGTAAATTCATTTCAGCATTCCTGATGGCCTATATAGTGCATAATTTTGCACTCACCTTTGAACCAGTAGTAATCTCTGTCTCCTCATTTATTAATGAGTTATGTAAAATCTTTCACATTGTTCATTTTATATTTATTTGACAGCCATGATTTTACCTTTATTTAAAAGCTGTTTTTGAACACGGGGACGAGCTCCTCAAAACATCACCAAGGTTAAACTTCTCCTTACCAAGGTCACAGGGACACAGAGTCAAATATCATTCTACTTAGAAAATCAAAGCAATGTAACAGTGATTGCACCCAATGTAGAGGAGGAAGATTCACACCTACCACGTGGAGAAGTCAGGTTCAATGGATAGACAGTTACCCAAAAGCCTAACATGGAAGCCTTTGGTTTGTTTTATCTGGTTTTGATTCAAAGAACAAAACTGCAAAGAACAGTTTCACTAGTTGTTTTTGGCCTTGCTTTAAATCTGTTTTTTTCATCCAAAACTGCGTTGAGTCTCCACCCAGCCGGCCCTGGAGGGTCTCTGAGATAAAGCCCAGTTGCTGTCCCCAAGGAACTCAGAACTGAGCGCTAAATACAACACCTGTCACAGAGTGAGTATTTAGTGCTTATCAAACATTACTTCCTCAAAAATGGAATGGAGACATACACCACTAGCTCACAGAGAACTAGTTAGTCAGGTTTTAATTGTATTATTAAACAAAACCATTCCCAGGTAAGCAAAACATTTCATGAATCTCTCTGTGGGTAGAAATTCTATACATTATAAAAAGCTATGCAATAGAACACCTTACTAGAATAAAGAAACAACTGGACATGTTATGTAAAATTAGCCATTCGTTGTTGGTTTTTTTAGTTTTTGTTTTTTTAAAAAGGCAGGCAGCAATTATACATTTGAAAAAGACTACTTCATCTGGAAATGAAGAAATGACAGTAGCCCCAGGCATACTGGGGCTGGAGCATTTTCCTGCCTTCTCTTTAGCATTCTTCCCCTCCTCCCCAAGGAGATTCACAAGGCTCAGCTTATGCCCTAGAAGGAGTCCGTCCAGCACTGCTAAAGTCTTTCTTCCCTTTCTAAACGTCAGCTTTCAAACCATTGTCATAAAATAAACATGTAAGTTCATACTAAGTGAGAATGACTACTGACACATGATGACACATTATGCCCCCCACATAATTACATTTTCATGAGAACAGTGCAATCCATTAAGCACCTAGTAAGTGTCTTCCAAGTCCAAGCACTGTGTTCCTACTGTGGGGTCTATATGATAGAGCCCTACTCCTGGCACAAGAGACATAAAGTTAGGTACCCACAGAGCTTCTCCCCTGAGCTCCAGACCCTCAGAGCCTCATGCCTGCTTGACACACTGGCCTAACCCAAACACATACAACCAGTTCCTCCTCCCGGGTTCCCCTGTCTCACTGTCCTTTCAGACACTCAAACCAAAAACCTAGGTGGTGTTCATGATCTCCTCTAGACTTACCCTCCATGTCTAATTCATCAGTAAGTCTGTCTGCTCTGCCTCCAAAATATATCCCAAACCCATACATCTCTTTCCCTCTTCTTGTCTAAGCCACCCTCATCTCCTACCGGGACTAAAAATATCTTCCCAACTTGTCTCTGATTTCCTGCTTGCTCGTCTATATTCTATTCAGCAGCCAGAGTACCCTCTTGAAAACATAATTTAGGTCATGGCACTCTCCTCTAATGACTGCATTGCACAGTGGACATATAATTTCTTGTCTTGACCTCGAGGCAGCTACAAAATCTGGTCCCACTCTGATTTCATCACCTGTCTTTCTTACCCTTGCTAACTCTGCCAGCCACACTGTTTTCCTTTCAGTTCTCTGAATAAACCAAACTTGTCCTGCCTCAGGGCCTTTGCACTTGCTGGTTTCTTCGTCTGGAAAGATCTAACCTGGGCTTGCCAAAGGTTTTGGCTTCTTTGTATCATTTAAGTGTCAAAGCAAATATTACTTCCTCAGAGAGGCCTCTCCTGATGTAAAGTTCCCCTCCCCATCACGTTCTGCCACAGCCCCCTTTTGGTGACTTCATCACTCTTGACACCATCCAGACCCCTTTGCTTGCTTACATGTCTCCCCACATCTCATTCCCCCCCAAGTAAACATCCTCTAGAAGGCAAGTTCTGTGCAAGCAAGGATCCTGCCTGTCTTGTTCATTGCTCTATCTTGGTTTACACTGAGCACATAGAATATGCTTAGTAAATATTTACTGAATGAATGAAGATGCAAGACTGAGGTTTGGAGGAGATATCCTTCCCAGCAACTTTCAAATCATGGCTGTCACTGAAGCCAGGTTCCTCAACAGGCAAACTCAGCCAGTCTTATGTGGATGAGAGATTTAAATGATAGCTTCCAAGTACAGGTAGTTTTAGAAACTACAAGGAAAGGAAATACATTAGATATAGTTCCAAGTAATAAACAAGAAAGCATACAGGAAGTACAGTATGAAAGGAAGATGAGAGTCACCATGCTGGATAGAGAAAGAAAGAAAAAAATCACCAGGCCCTTACTCTATTTGAGAGAAACATCAAGAATATCCCGGTCCAGGGCCAGGTGAGGTGGCTCACACCTATAATCCTAGCACTCTGGGAGGCCAAGATGGGAGGATCACTTGAGGTCAGGAGTTGGAGACCAGCCTGAGCAAGAGTGAGACCTCATTTTTTTTTATAAAATTAAATTAAAATTTTAAAAATAAGAATATCCAGATCCTTTTTTGGATACTCCAAAAGGAAGAGTTTATAAAAGAATCCCCAGGAAGTTTTGATCTTGTTTTAACATTATTTATTAAAAGACCTGAAAAGAGAGTTGTGCAGATCATCAGGCCCCAACTCTGCAATGCAAAGACCAGTCACTGCGCATTTGACCAGAGAGTTATAGCAAGTTGCTCAGACCAAGGGGCAGTCAGCTTAAAAACTGAAATGCACCCAAAGGAAGGAAGGGAAAGTGTCCCCCTTCAAGAGTAAATGAGAACTGAAGGAGGAGAGAGACAACGAACTTTTAAATGCATCAGAGGTACCGAAGAGCTTACAGAGACATCAATGCCATCTAATTGTCATGATGTAAAACAGGTGCTCAAGGTGACTTACAGGAGTGCAGAGGGACTCAGAATGCTCTGCTTTGGTCTAAACGGGAAAGTGGAACAGTCCTATTTCCCAATAGTCCAGTGGGAGTACACAACCAACAGTGACCACTGGGTGGAAGGACAAAGGTCATCTGTCCAGAGAGGACTCTGGCAACCACACTACAACCCCTTCTGTACATGAAGAGAATTGGGGCCTCTGAACACTTACAGAAGGGCCCACTGAGCCAATCACTCTAAGGCTTCTGTGACCCTCTGGAAGGTGAGTAAATAAACAGACTCGTTAACAAGCCTAAACCATCTATGAAGGCTATTTCAACTTTCAAAAATATGAAACAAGAGTTCCCGCCAAAAGCTATTTTATACAGAGAAGTGAGTCTGAATCAGGAGTGTGGACATGGCTAAATGCATCTCTGGACTCAGAGGCGATGGGGCGCGTGACCGAGCAGGACAAATTCCAATTCTGCCACTTATGAATGGCTTGGCCTTCGCAAGTTCCTTAAGATCACTGTACTTCCAATTACTCACCTGTAAAATGGCAACAGTCACACTGACATCATGAGCTGGAGTAAAGATTAAAAGTAGTCATGTGTAGATAGATAAATAGGCAGATACAGATATAGATAGAGATTTTTTTTTTAAATGTGAAAAAGTCTAGCACACGGCAGGGGTCAGTAAATAGTAGCTTGCTTCTCTTTTCTTTCACCGGGCTCAGAGCTGACCTTGCCTTTAAACCGTCTGAAAGAGGCCAGTGATACAAGCTCTTCTGGCTCCCCACGTGCCAAACTCAGAGGTAAATTGTAAAATGATTTCACAGGGCCATGGACAGGGAAGAAAAGAATCAGATTACGTCTAAAGAAGGCAGGTGTGGACCACAAGAGCTCATTCTGGGAGAACTCCCCAGGGTCCCTGGCTACCTGCCAGTCCAGCCTGTGCCAAGATTACAGTTCTGGCCTAAAATAATGTCCTAACAGCAACATCTTTCATTATATAGTGCTTTCTCCG
The DNA here is from genome assembly GCA_963574885.1 of Lepilemur ruficaudatus. Taxonomy (NCBI): domain Eukaryota; kingdom Metazoa; phylum Chordata; class Mammalia; order Primates; family Lepilemuridae; genus Lepilemur; species Lepilemur ruficaudatus. Next base: position 64,571 of record CAUYRT010072908.1, read on the forward strand.
TACAGAGAAATCCTGTTAAGGCAGGATTCTCGGCACTTAACATACATTCTCCCATTTAATCCTCACAACAATCCTACCAGATGGAAACTATTCTTACCTCCACTTCACAGATGAGGAAACTGAGGCACAGAGAGGCTAAGTGACTTGTGCCTGCCCCTGATCTGTTCCCAGTCTGTTTCCAGTCTCACTCTCCAACCTCCACTCACTGCTTGTTTTCTAGAACCCAGTTTAATAACGAATATTTCTGGAGAGCCCCACGTGTTTAAGACACTTGTCCAAGTTAGCAATATTCATCAAAATTTAAATGCTCATACCTTTGACCCGGCAATTTCTTTCCTAGGAAAATACAGAAATAATCACTCAAGTATGTAAAAATATTGTAGCCAACACTGTCTGTTGCTGCATTGCTTGGAACAGTAAAAAATTGGAGACAAGCTCAAATACTCACTACTCTGAAACTGGTTAAATAATTTAGGGGGCACTCATGCGATCAGTGTCCCACGGAGGCATGAAAACAAATGTGGTAGCTCTTTATGTGCTGACCTGGAAAGATGTCACAATGTGTGAAATGAAATAAGCAAGAGAAAATACAGGACGTAGAATCATCTCATTTTTGTACAAATGAATAACTTATCATTGTAGCAAAGAGAAAAAAACTTAAAAGAGTATAACCAATTTAGCTCCAGTCATTATTTCTAGAAATTTTGCTTTTCATTGCATATTTCTTTTATACCTTTTTTACCATGAGCACAAACAAGAAAAAATAGAGATATGTATCTTATGCTGGGCTACACTTTGCCTCATTTGATCCTGTAACTACCTTGGGAGGTATGCAAGACAGGAGAAGAAACTGAGGCTCAGAAAAGATTAAATGACTCATCCAATGTCACCCAGCTGTCAAAGAACCACCTCAGTAATCCGATAGTCCAGTATATCTGACCACAGTCTGTGCTGCAGTATACTATGTCCCTGAACTAAACTTTTAGCAATAGCATTAGCCCACCCTTACATAAAGTCATGATACATCTTTACCTGGAAAACCGTGTAAGAGTTATGTGGTTAGACCCCAGAAAGATGTCAAAGAGTTGGAAAAGGTTCACCGAAAAGAAACCAGAACAGTCAAGGGATGGTGTGATTTCTACACATCAGACAGATAGGGCTTGGATTTTAAAGCTGAGGGTGTTTAAGACTGAAGTTTAAAAACCATGGAAGAAATATATGCAAAGGTGAGAGACCCATTTTCTAAGTTCCAGGACCCTAAAATGTGAAGACATGATTTAAAGCTTGAAAATACTAGCTTTGGGTTCCATGCAAGGTATTATCCGCAGAAAGCATTACACCAGAGCTGACACAGGTGAAAATTAAAATAAATGACATTTATATTAATCCATAAATGATATCTCAATAACTGTATAATCTGAGAGTCCACGGCCAGGCTTGACCTGCCACAAAACAACCCTCAGAGTGACTGCTGAGACAGAATCTGGGGCCATGAGCCACTGGCATCACTCAATGCCACATTTATGATTATCTTCTTATTCCTTTTCCCTTCCCTGAGAGCAATAAGACTTCTTTTCTGATATTTTAAATCACGTGCTTTGGGTTTAGATTTCTTTCTTCAAAATAGATCATTTAAAGCTATCTGAATTTGCTTTCGTGCTGTTGCTGAAGACAATATCCTATTTTATCCGTCATACTGCCGGTCCCTCTCCTATTTGGCATTCAGCAAATCTTGTGACCTTCAGTTATTCTTCTCTTGGATATTACTATTTATTATGTTTATTGCATTTTCAAAAATTACTCTTAACATTTTTTTTTTTTTTTTGAGACAGAGTCTCACTCCGCTGCCCAGGCTAGAGTGAGTGCCATGGCATCAGCCTAGGTCACAGCAACCTCAAACTCCTGGACTCAGGCAATCCTTCTGCCTCAGCCTCCCGAGTAGCTAGGACTACATGCATGTGCCACCATGCCCGGCTAATTTTTTTTTTTCTATATATTCTTAGTTGGTCAATTCATTTCTTTCTATTTATAGTAGAGACGAGGTCTCGCTCTGGCTCAGGCTGGTTTCGAACTCCTGACCTTGAGCAATCCGCCCACCTCGGCCTCCCAGAGTGCTGGATTACAGGCGTGAGCCACCGCACCCGGCCTTAACATTGAACATAGTAGAATTAACAATATCATCATCCCAAAGATTCAGACTACACTTTATTTTATATTCAGCTTTTGTTCATTTAAACATAATCTAGTCTTAGTTAAATCCAAGTATCACAAAATCTGTCTGGAATTTTCATCTACTAAATGACTATATCCTAGATTTACTAATGTATAAATTACATATTAGACTATATTAGTTTTTTTGTTTTGTCCTTTTTTTTTTGAGACAAGGTCTCACTTTGTCACCTAGGCTAGTGTGAAGTGGTGTCATCATAGCTCACTGTAACTGCAGACTCCTGGGCTCAAGCGATCCTCCTGCCTCAGCCTCCCAAGAAGCTGGGACTATGGGGCGCAGGCCACCATTCCCCGCTAATTTTTCTATTTTTTGTAGAGGTGGGGTTTTGCTCTTGCTCTTGCTCAGGCTGGGTCTTAAACTCCTGACCTCAAGCCATCCTCCCGCCTCAGCCTTCCAAAGTGCTAGGATTACAGGTGTGAGCCACTGTGACCGGCCTAGACCGTATTAGTAGAGTATATAATAAGTCATATATTAGATTATATTATTATAGTATACTATATAATTATATTAGCACAACATAATAGATTATATTAGTAAACTACTTTGAGGTATATAGATATAATTGGTGAAGTCATGAAGAGGGCACAAGTCCATCACTGATCCCTCTCTCCACAGCCCCTTAAAATGTTCTGTCTTTTTCAACATATAGAAAAAAAGCAAAATACTGTGCATCTCAAGCCTTCTTTTCCTGGATATGGTGGTGTGCGCCTGTAGTCCTAGCTACTCAGGACTGAGTAGGAGGCTAAAGTGGGAGGATCACTTGAGCCCAGGAGTTCAGGACCAACTTGGGCAACATCTGTGCTCCCATCCCAAATATGACAGTCCTTCATTGCACCCAACACTAGACATTGACAGATTTTTTTTGTTTGTTTTGGTTTTTTTTGAGACAGAGTCTCACTCTGTTGCCCAGGCTACAGTGAGTGCCGTGGCGTCAACCTAGCTCACAGCAACCTCAAACTCCTGAGCTCAGGCAATCCTTCTGCCTCAGCCTCCCAAGTAGCTGGGACTACACACATGCACCACCATGCCCAGCTAATATTTTCTATATATCTTTAGTTGGCCAATTAATTTCTTTCTATTTTTAGTAGAGACGAGGTTTTGCTCTTGCTCAGGCTGGTTTCGAACTCCTGACCTTGAGCAAACCGCCCACCTCGGCCTCCCAGAGTGCTAGGATTACAGGCATGAGCCACCGCACCCGGCACATTGTCAGATTTTTAAATTTTTAAATTTTTGCCAATTTGATGGGTGTAAATAGTATCTCAGTGTGGTTTTAATATCCAACTCAGTGATTAACAAGGTTAAACATTTTTTTGTATATCTCTTGGCCACTCATGCTTCTTCTGTATAATTTTTGTTTTTCCTATACCTATTTTTTTTCTTTTTCTTTTCTCTGAGACACAGCCTCACTCTGTCGCCCCAACCCAGCTAGAGTGCAGTGCCGTCCTCTAGCTCACTGTAGCCTCATAATCCTGGGCTCAAGTGATCCTCCTGCCTCAGTCTCCCAAATAGCAGGGACTACAGGCTTGTGCCACTGACGCCTGGCTAATTTTTCTACTTTTAGTCGAGATGGGGTCTCACTCTTCCTCAGGCTGGTCTCAAACTCCTGAGCTTAAGTGATCCTTTTGCCCCAGCTCCCGAGAGTGCTAGGATTACAGGTGGGAGCCTGGCCACGTATGCCAATTTTTATATTAAGGAGTTTCTTTTTCTGCTCTATCCTTAGGCACACTCTGTTATTCTGGATACTAACCTTTTGTCAGTTATATGTGTGCAAATGTCTTTTCCCAAATTGTGGCCTGTCTTTTCAATCTCTTTATGGAATATTTTGATGACATAAGTTCTTGAAGTCAGTGGAGTAAAATATATTCATCTATTCCTTTATGGCATAATTTTTAATGGAGATAATATTTTTTAATTAACTCCTGATGCATCTCTCTTAATTGATAAGTGATTTCTTTTCCGGCAGCATAATATTCTCAAGGCTAAGCCATGAAGCTTAGTATCGAAGGGAAGAAAAGGGAAAGTTCCATCTAGGACAGAGAAAGAAAGCAGAAGGAAATGGCATTAAGATAGAGTTCCCACCAGGGAGAACGGGGAATCTGAAGCCCTTTAGGAGATGTGATGGTAACAGACAGAGATTCGAAGATGACTCCACCTGAATCTCTCAGAGACTCGGCGCTGCCTCTTCCCTTGGGCCTTACGCTGGCCATGAGAGCACAATGCGGAACAGGAGAGAAGCTGGAGGTAGATGGGGCTTGTGCCACTTCTTCTCCGGAACTGTGGAGGAAGGGCAAATTCCCTTGCCAAGACGCACCACAAAGAGTTCAAAGTCTCTCCTAGCTCCCTTGTAGCATGAAAGCGATTGAGATGACCCAGTGGCTCTCTCAATGGGTGACACAGAAGCCAACTGACCACCAAGGGCCAACAGGACTGCCACAGAGCTGGCAGGGCTAGTGTCAAAGTGACCCATCGCAGAGACCACAGAATGGACAGAGTATCTGCAGAGCTGGCAAGGGTCAGTGTGGAGCTCAGTCAGCAAAACGAAGCCTACCAGCTCCTGATCAGGCCAGGAGACAGGCCGTGAGTTGTGCCAGCTGCAGCCTTTAGCAGCAGGTGCCAGCAGGATGCGTGGAGACGAGGTGAATAATTCACAGTTCTGAGAAGGCTGCACGAACACAGACCACAGCACACGAACCATCACCTGAACCCGCCATTCTCCCCCATCGCCATGAGGATGTGTGAGCCTTCCCTGCGCCTGACAAAATTTGGGGGAAGGATGGGAGGAAAGCTTTAAAAGGAGAGAAACAGCTCTGATGAGGGAATTTGGTTCTTGAATTTGACTAGCTAAAGACCAAGCCAACCAGACACAGTTTGAAGGGTTATGTTCATTGTCAAGTTTAAGTAACTCCTCTTCCTCCCACCCCCCACCACACAGCCATCATCACAGTGGGGGCCTTGAGACTAAGATGAGAGCAGTTAGAGAAAATAAAAGAAAGCTATTTTTTTTCTTTTTTGCACATTTGAGAGATTCAATGTGCATTTCTGCTCTGCTTCAGTGATTATTATTATGGTCCCCATTGTATATGGGGAAGCCAGACATGCAAAAATAAAGATTACAGTACAATCTAGATACATTAATAGAGCTTTGTACAATACATGCAGAGCCCATAGAAGAGGGAGAAATTAGCTACATATATCAGTTTTTTATTGGTTTGTAACAATAGCACCATAAATTTCACAGCTAAAATCAATACACTAGTCCCTTCTTTTCCATGTTTTCAGATATCTACAGTCAACTGTAGTCTGAAAATATTAAGTGAGAAATTCCAAAAATAAACAATTTAGAAGTTTTAAATTGTGCACTATTCTAAAAAGTGTAATAAAATCTTGCACCATCCCATTCTAACCTGCACAGGAGGTGAATCACCCTTTTGTCCAGTGTATCCATGCCATATACACTACCCAGCCACTAGCCACTTAGTAGCTGTCTTGGTTATCAGATCGGAAAAGCATAGTATATATAGAGTTCAATACTCTCTGCAGTTTCAGGCATCCACTAGGGGTCTTGGAACATATTCCCCACAGACAAGATGGGACTTCCGTACACATTTTATAGCACAGTGTTTATGGGTCAGGAGCCCTGGCATAACTTAGCTGGCTCCTCTCTAAGGCTACAGTGAAGGTATTGACCAGGGCTGGGTCCTCATGTGAAGGCTCAGCTGTGGAAGGATGCACTTCTAGGCTTATGTGGCTGCTGGTAGCATTCAGTTCCTTGTTGGGTGTTGGACTGAGGGCCCCAGTTTCCTGCTGGCATCAGCTAGAGGCCACGTGGGCTTCCCCAACATGGCTGCTCGCTTCATCAAAGCCAGCAATGGAGTGAATTTCTCAACAAGACAGACATTAGAGTCTCATGTAATGTGACCATGGAAGTGACATCCCATTCCCTTTGCCACATTTTATTGATGAGAAGAAAGTCACAGGTCTTGCCCATACTCAAGGCGAGGGGATGACAGAAGGCCTGAGAGTCTGTCTGCCGTACTCCGCAAGGTGGGTGGGAGAGAACATGCCAGATGTAACTTCTCAGAGGAGACACAATCTGAATTTTGCAGAAGATTAAGAGCTCAGGAATTGCTGGGCAGCCCCACAACCTAGTCAGTGTCTAGTACCTTAGGAGGTAAAAATAAATGTTCATAAATGACAATATTGACATCAGAAGAAAAGTCTGCTCACCCCAACAAGAAAGAAGATAGTGTTTTATATAAGGCAAAACCAAAAATAATTGTCAAGTCTCATCTCAATAGCAGTAAATAACATTAAAGACCTTCTAACAGTATTAAAACAGGAGAGGCCACTGCATTAATGTCTCAGCAAGCCTCACCAGGAAAGCGTAATGAACACCAAGGGCACTAAAAGGACAGGAGATGACCTAATGCAGGAAGCTCCCCAAATACGGTATTTATATGAATGATAGATAGGTTTCCAGAAAGGAGAAACCAACTAATGTTGATGACTAGGGAAATAAATAATATTAGAACTTTACACTGCAGTAGCATCTTTCATCTGGGATCCTAAAAAGGTTTAAGAGTAATTAAATTTGGGTGTTGCATAAAAGTAGGCTCATTTTTTTCAAACAAAAATATGGATTTTTTATGCCCTTTAGCAGAAGTAGCATATAATGCTCTCCCAGATAATGCAATGAAGCCTGGATGTTAGTTTCTTTTGAAGAATGTTTTGTAATTGTTTCCGAGGTTCTAAATTCATAACTAGCTGAGTTTGAGGAAATGCAGGGTGGAGCCACATTTTTTCTGCATCGGAAAAGAGGCAGCAGTTTTAGCTCGGCTGGAGTGTGGGGGAATGAAGGGGTAGAAACAATCCCCAGTGGAAAATCTGCATGGAGACAGGCAACAAATTTCTGGTGGAGAGGAGAATTGAAGGAGGCAGAGAAGGGATTTCAACAAGGGTACGTAGAAATGGTAGTTACAGATTTACCAAGGGAAAAGCCCAGGTAGGTCTGTGACTTTACATCTAGAAACAGATTTTGGAAGAATTCAGGTGGAATAATGACGTATTGCAGCACCACTGATGGACAGGGAAAGCAAGTGGGTACTCTCCTAAATGCAGGAATGACGATAAAAAATGTGTAGTAATCAGGTTGTTTGCTGATGGCTGAAGTCTACTGGCAGTCAGCAAAGTTGGTTGTTCCTGTTTCCCATCGGACGGTTTAACAGAATTCTGCAGGGATTCCAAATACATAAAATGGGTACAAAACCATATGGTTTGGGAAACAAATGAGTTAGCATTATGTTGAAGTGAGGTAACACCTTGATTTATTTGAAAATACGGATCATTGCAGGGAATCAGTCCTAGCGGGACAGGAGAAGGAAGCTCTCTGTAAAGTTGCCCTTGACACATGAAGATGGCATTGGTGACATTCGTAAAGCAACCAGTCCATGTCAAGCCCTTTTCTGGTTTTGAAATATTTTTGTTAGAGTCCTTACGCATCTCAAAAGCTCTCTGCTTATCATACCATTTCCATGTCAGAGACAAGTACGTCCATTTTTAGCTACGTGGGAGCAAGCATCTATCCCTGGTGGGTGGTCTCACTGCGCTCCCAGATCTCGCCTTCTTACCATTTTATGTAAACCGAGGCTCCTTGTGGCAGTGTCAGATCCGCTCACAACCTGGGTGTGTCTGTGGGAAGCCTGAGTCTCACAGGGACATTAACACCTCTGCTGGGAGGCTTAGTGGTTCAGACAGGAAGTTCCATCCCCCAAACCCAAGTATCCTTTGCTGCCTTCCATTTTCTACTTCTCCCTCGAGTCACGTGAATCAGTTTGCTGCTTCAGCAGCCAGACAGGGAGACAGCTTCCAGTACCCAGTTTCCACATGACGGCATAAGGACCATCATGTGAGCCAGTGGTGCAAAAGCATAAAGCTCCCAGGCCATCATTCTGTTCAGAATGGGGCAGTGCCACATCTGTAAGAAGACTCATGACCTTGTGAGCTTGGGTGACAGATGTCATTGTATACAAGGAGGATACAAAGGAGTGTGGGGAATTAAATACCATTTATTCACTAGTTCCTACTAGAAGAAATGATTTTTGAGTTAGTGAACTAAAATGACCTGAAGAAATAATACTGACGTTTAGACAGGCAGAGGAACGTGAATGGGGGAAGATGCTTGGAGGGTCAGCTGACATCTTGCATTTGATTTACCAATATGGAGTTCTAGCTGGACAGCTGATACACAAACACAGGAAACCAGAGCTTCGGAACCTGTTACTGCTTTGGCCTCAGCCCCTGCCCATGCCCGTCTCCAAAGGGTTCAAATCCTATTTGTCCTCTAAGATCTGCCTGCCATCAACAGCTTTCCAGGCTGAGTGATCCACCTTCCTCTGAATTCTCTCACTTTATACATACCTTCCTCAAGACATGCAACCCTGAGTCTGTTCTATTTTAGCAATTTATGTACATGGCGTATCTTCTTTTCAATCATAAATAAATTGAGGTCCCTAGCTCTGCACTTTACACATAGTAGGTGCTCAGTTAAAAACCTTGGAAAGTGAATGAACTGCCATTTAATACATACTAAAATACACGGACCTACTCTCTGACCTGTCCAGCTCTCACTTACGGAGCGATGCCTTTTTGCTCAAGCAGGCTGCCTGTTGCTAAATACTTTTGGCTGTACAGTACTGTGGTGTGCTTTCTGGAGACTGAATATCTCCAAACTTCAGCCCACTTTCAGTTTTAAAAAATGGGGTCGAGACCCACACTTTCCTGAAATAGATAAGTCTGGGTCACTATCGTTAGCATCATGCTTTGTAATGATCTTAAAGCTCTTCCAAGTGTGCGATACACTCCATGCACAGTTGCATAAGCTCTCTGAGGGCAGGAATTGTGCCTGTTTTGTTAACGTAATTGTTGCCCACATATTACTGGGTTAGGATCTCTGCCCACGCTGGGCAAACATCGACTAAGTGTATCATTTTATTTTAACACAGTTAGATGTGAAGCTCTCCCTTCCAAGGAATCCCTTTAACCAATAGCTGCTGAGTTAGTCACCAGACTCAACATGCACCTTTCTTTACTTGCCTCCTAAGTCCATATGAGCCACAGGGATCATTTTCCCCTGCCTAGAGTTGGTAATTTTGGTTACTTCCTTTCCAGGAAGAAACCAAAATATCTGGGCTGAAATAGATTTACAGTTTGGAAACTAAGATTGCAATGACCGATTCTGTTTGTTAAAAACACCCTGATAGGCAGCCTTCTGCATAGAGGTAAACTGGCCATTCCCACGAGTTCTTGTTTGCTCCTTCCTCTACAAAAATCCATTTACTGTGGTTCATTTACAGACGGTTACTGTGGTTTTTCCAGGAACTGCTGCCTGACGAGGGAGGCAAATTTTCTTGTGTACAAAATTAAGGACCATTTGTACAGAAACAGACATGAGTAACAGACTATAAGCCGTATTAACGTCCTTATAACTATACCTGGGCCTTCCCAACAACGGCGCAGTGTCGCCAAACTTGCTTTACTTTGTGTTGGCAGAGCCGGAGCCATAATATATAGTTCTTTTTGCCTTGGCATCGAGGCTGGCGCTCCTGCCAGAATCTACTCTAAAGGAAACGGGCGAGAGACAATAAGTCTATTCAAATGCACTAGCAATTTCTTCCAGTGGGGATTTTTTGATTTCTAAATTGATACAAACTTTAAAACCACCTATTTTAGGGAGAGGGGGGGATTTATTTTCCAAAATAAATATTAATGTATTTCTGACATCTGTTCCCCAAAAGATATATTATATTGCCAGGTTGTGGAGGAGAATGTGTCAGAAAGGGAAAAAAAAATCCACAGAGAGGTGTCTCCCTTTCAAAAGGATATAAACACACAATATAATTGATTGGCTTCATTCAGGCAGCTGTTTAATCTGCGGGGCTTAAGTACTTACGTAAACTTACATTACTGCTGTGCTACTGTCCAGCTGGTTCTATACATTTTTATTTATGACCATGTGTCTTTGTGAGTGAATAAAAAGGTACAGTTCCTAGCAGCAAACCTTACGCCTTCCAAAAAGCAAAACCAAAAAATCCTTGAAGGACCACCTATAAAAAGCAAAACTTGTTTGTTAACACAAAGTTCAATATTTGCCTGGGTTGGCACAATCCCGCTTGGAGGGGAAGAGGGAGGAGGTGGATATTTCTGGTTTTATGAGGCAGAATTTCAGGTAAACCACAATGAAGGTGCTTGTATGCTCTTCTGAACTCTAGAGAGTAGAGCCCCCTGCTGGCTGAAGGAGCCAGAGCCCTGAATGGACACAATAGCCATCATTTTGAAACTCTACTTTCCCCAATTCATTCATTCATGCAGCGGATATTTGTTGAGGCTTACTATGTGCCAGGCACTGTTCTAGGCTCTGGGGATAATCTGCTAAAGAAGACGACAGGTGTTTGCCTTATTGGAGTTTACATTGTAAAAGGAGGGACAGAAAATAAAGAAATAGCTATAAAATATAATGTCAAGGAGAGATTGATACTGTCAGAAGAGCTATGAATCACAACAGAGCAGGGGAAGGAAGTGGAGAATGATAGTAGGAGGATGCTATTTTAGACAGACGAGGAACACTGAATGAAATGAAGAGGAGAAAGGAAAGGAGGGAAGAGAGGAGGAAAATCGGTGGGAGGAGCTGTCGGGCAAGGGGTGGGGCAGGTGTGACAGCAGGGGCGTGGTCGGGGTGGGGCGGGGATGCTGGGAGGAAGGCATGGGCTTGTTAGTGGAACAGAAGGAAGGCCAGGGAGGCTGAGTGACGAGGTTAAGAATTACAAAGAAGGCTGATGATGCAGAGATTTACATGGTGACAATTTTTGATTCTACAGGAATCCACTGGAGAGGTTTGAACAGAGAATTAATTAAATCTGCTTTCCGTTTTAAATAGGTCATTCTGTGTGCCACATGGAGAATTAACTGCAAGTGGGAAATCTGAGAGGCCCATTAGGAGGCTATTGATGTGGTATTTCAAACAACTCAATCAAGAAATTGCACCAAATTCCCATTATTTACAACGAGGTTCAGAGAAGAATAAGACATGATCTCTGCCCTCAGAAAGCTTTCAATCAACTTGGGGAAATAAGATATAGACACACCTCAAATTAATCTTACAGGAAATAGGAGGCAGTGAGTGATTGCTAAGCCTCTTATGCAGGAGTGATAATGAGGAAGATGAGGAAGATAATGTGACCAGCAGCTAAGCATCAGCTTGAGGCAGTTTAGCTTAATAGTTAAGAGCACAAGCTGTAGGGCCAGGATTCTGGAGTTCATAATTCTCATCCTACCACTTACTAGCTGTGTGACCTCTAACAAGTTATTAACCTCTCTGTGCCTCGATTTTTTCATCTGTAGAATGGGTCTGATAATAGTACCTACCAAATAAGGTTATGAGAAATAAATGTGTTAATGTTATATATAATGTGCTTAGATCAGTGCCAGGCACTTTATATAATAAATACCACAGAAATGGAAGGAATGTCTCCAAAGTCTTTATTACTGCAGTAGTTCAGATGTGATGTGATAATGACTGGAACAAATATCAGTTGTGGAACTAGGACAACAGGGACAGATATTTCTGACAGATGAACTTAGAAGATTTGGTGTCCATGAGAAGGTAACTGAGGCACATGAAGGGGTTCCAAATGAACAGGAGAGCTCAAGCATAACAAATAGGAAGACAGGGAAGTAGGGAGAAAAGAGAAGCTGGGAAGGTTGGAGGATTGGTTTGAGAACCAGGCAAGTTGGATTTGAGGCATGCTGAGTTTGAAGTGGACAGGTGATTTGAAACGCCAGACCAGCGCTCAGAAGAGAGATCAAGGGTATCCCTACAGATTGGGACCCTCCCTGTGGGCGCTATCTTTGAAGCCACAGAGATGACTGAGATCACCATGAGACAAATGGCTGAAAGAAGAGCTCTAAGAATGAAATTCAGGAGATGTGGCCATAGCTCTGGATTAGGAAAGAGGTCAACGAGAGGGAAGCATCAGAGTGTCAGGAAGAGATGCATATTATTGTATTTTAGTGAGAATGTTGAGAAAGATGGAGAAGTTACTGTCAAATGCTACTAAAAGATGAAGGATGGTTAAGGATGCCTCTGGATGAGATCATTATGAAGTCACTGATGGAGTCGAGGAAGGGTTTCCAAAGTGCAGTTTATCCTGAGGGCCCTGCTAAGTGTCTGTCACGGACGCTGAGCTGTGCCCCCTCGATTTCCCATCGGGACCCAAGGTGTTCTTCCCCAGGGTTAGGCTGTAGGCTGATAGCTCCCAGCTGCCTGGCTCAGGAGAGCCAGCTTGCCCACGGTCAGGGCCCTGTCCTGGTATTCCTGAGCAGCTCGCATCAGTGACTTGGGGGTATAAAGGCCCAGTTCTTTCCCCCAAATAGCGACAACTCAGGGGGCCGTTCCAGCTTCAGAGCTCGCTGTGGAATCAGCCAAGGCTGAGTCACGACACACTGCGACTGCATTGCTGCCACCTCCCCTTGCCCAGTCCTGCTACTGCCCCTTCCCCACGCAGCGCTAACACCAATGAGAAGAAAGGAATCCCAGCACACCGCGAGCACAGTGTGCTATCTCCGAGTCAGAGCTGCTTCCCCAGGCACGAGCGGCCACAGTGTGTTATAAAAGTCAATAAAAATGAAAATGATAACATCAGGGAAGAGTCTGACACAAAGAGATCAATATAGAAATAGTATTTAACGGATGAATGAAGATAGTCTTTTAGAAATAGAAATTCTGCAATTTAAAGGAGTCAGATCTGAGGAAAGTGAGTAGGAATGGGCTTTTCTCCAGGACCCAAAACCCATCAGACTTGCAAAAATGAGCTGGTGCCACTTACCTTTGGTGCAAATAGAGTGCCGGGTTTCCTAACTCGATTGATGGTGCTGTCACCCGTATGACCTCACAATCTCTTTTAATCTCCGCACTCTTGTCACTTTGCTGCCATCTGGAGAGAGGATTAATTTCATTCATCCCCCAAGGAGATTAATGTATCCAATTGGATTCCAGCACACAGAGGGATGCCATTCCCTGACCCATCTGAGCCATTCATGCATGGGGTGCAAAAGCGCCTTCCAGTGCTCCCAAGAAACTCTGAGGATCCTGAGACACTGGAGAGACGATGCCTGGAAAGTTCCCTTGCACAGTGAGCGTCTCTCTAGTCTCCCCAGAGTTGAGAGATCTCACCATAAAACCAGGCAGTGGGTGGGTTTACAGTTAAGTAAAAGAATGTTCCTTCATACAACCAATCACACTCTCTGACCCCTCCAGTGCTGGGAAAGGCAGGGATCACACCTGTTTGCTCCCCGCTGCACCCCCGAGGAACCAGTGAAGTGTCAAAACACATAGTAAGTGCTTGACTGTTGGGTGAGTGGTTTAAAAACTGGTGCAAGGCAGATTACCAATGAAGTAAATAAAACGATCAGTGAATCTGGATTATAAAGATGGCTAGAGACAGTCTGGTTCCTTGTAAATTCTGCCTATGCTGGACTCCTCTTGCCATCACTTGTAAACACCTAATTCCATAGCTCCCTCGGTGACCAAGCTGCCCATGGTAGATACGTCATAAAAGCTCTTTGGATTGAGGTAAATTACAATGAAATCTCACTGGTAGAGGCCCCAATGCCTACGCTCTTATACAAAGGCATATTCATTGGTGCAAATACCTCAGGAGTAGGGGAATTATTGAACACATAAGATACGTGAGTTACGAGGAAGAGAAAGGGACAATTTCTAATGACGAGAAGAAAGGAAACCAAAGGGTAAGAGTCTAACGAATATGATCAATGTTTCACATTAATGGAACTATTCTGTTTAAAGCTGCAAGAGTTGGCCTGTGGGACCTCCATGAAATCTGCTGTCTCAATGAATCCCCACAAAGTGAAAACAATGCATGTTAGCTGCTGTCCCTGTCATTCTAAGGACCTTACATATATTCTCATGTGACCCTCAAATAACCCCCTGTGTTGGGTTTACTAATACTGCCATCCCCATTTACAGATGAGGAAACTGAGGCTGGAGAAGTTAAGTACTTTGCCCAAGGTGGCACAGCTCGTAAGTCGAGCCATGGATATTTGAACCTGGACAGTTTGACACCAGGGGCCATGTTCTTAGCATCTGCACTGTACCGCCCTCAACAACGACAAATATTCCACCTTCTTTCCCCCTCAACCTATGGTTAAGTCCAGTATTATCTAGTTTTTATACTCTTTAGAAAGAATGCTCTTGGGAAAGCACCATATGACACTTTATTTAAAGTGCAGTTAAGGCCAGGTGCGATGGCTCACACCTGTAATGCTAGCACTCTGGGAGGCTGAGTCAGGAGGGATCACTTGAGGTCAGGAGTTCGAGACCAGCCTGAGCAAGAGTGAGACCCCTTCTCTACAAAAAATAGAAAAGATTAATTGGGCATGGTGACGCACGCCTGTAGTCCCAGGTACTCGGGAGGATGAGGCAGGAGGATTGCTTGAGCCCAGGAATGTGAGGTTTCTGTGAATTAGGCTGATGCCATGGCACTCTAACCGGGGCAATAGAGCAAGACTCTGTCTCAAAAATAAAGAAAGAAAGAAAGAAAGAAAGTGCAATTAATACCTAAGATTCTACCTTAACATTGTGGTCCCTAAGGAACAGTATTTTTAACAATATGGATGTTTAAGACAAAACAAAACAGTGGGCCATATTTGAGAGTAATGTGGGGTTTTTTGTCTGTTTTGTTCACAGCTAAATCTCAAGGGCTTAGAATAGTGCTTAGCACATGGCAGGCATTCAAAAATATTTGTTGAACTTGTGGTTGAACCAAAATGAGATAAACTACACCCCCTACATGGGTGCCACATAGACTTTATGGCACAATTGAGATCCCACCTCCAGGGCATGGTTTCTTAGAAAAACCCACATAACTAAGTCTCACCTCCCATTTGCCTTGATATTTATATAGAAATCATCCTTTGAGCAGTTTTGTGAAGGTTAAAGAAAGTCACATGACTTGCTAAAGGAAGAAATAAATAGGACTAGAACAGAGATCTTCTCAATTGGCCAAGCAAAGATGAAGGTGTAGTGGGAGATTTCTTAGCCACATGAGGCCAAGTTCAAGAGTTGCTTCCTTAATCATTTGATGACTTTTTATTTGCATAGTGAGGCAATATTGCCTCATGGTTAAGAGGCATGGACTGAATGACCAGGCTTGGGTATGTTTCTTAACCCCTCTGAGGCCTAGTTTCTTCATGTGTAGAATTTGGGTAATACAGTAACTATCTGTATCACTCAGGTTCCAGCCAGGAAAGAAGAAACCACTCCAGGCATTTCGAAGAGAGGGTATTTAATATGTGGAATTGGTTACCTAGGGGATGGAAGGGCTGAGAAGCCAAAGGGATGGTGAGACAACCTGGAGATTAGCAGCATCAGGAAGCCATTGCCACACACAGGGCTGGAGAGACAACCAGAGCAGGAGGTGATACCAGAGTCCAGAAGCCAGGGCTAGCAGGAGCTAAATCCATGGAGGAGACACAGCTGCCACCAAAGCCAGCTCAGGGAAAGGATAAATACCCTCACTTCGTCCCTCTTCCTGTTCTACAGCTTTTGCCATCACCTCTAAGTGGCTGAACCTCATGAGAAGCCAGGGAGCCTTGGAAATGTTGAGCCCTGTGACACAGAGCAGGACAGAAAAGGGGCAGAGAATGGAACTGAGAGCAGATAGGCAAATCACCAGCTCACAACCTTACGTCTCTGGCATGTAGTAGTGTTTAATGAAAGTTATCATTGTTATTATCTACAACAGGCCCTGGGCTGGGGTAATAAAAAAGACATAGATTCTGCCACCGAAGAGAAGCCAGTCTAGTCATAGTAACCCATTTTTTTTAGCTAAGACATATTACATGGGCCTCTGAAGTGAATCTTCTAGCAGGCGTTATCCCACCATATTGGTTCAGGTAACCAACCTCAGAACATGAATATTATCCGATCAGGCATCGATGATTATGGAAAAAAAACAGGCCAATGTTGGCCCATAAATGTTTTCTCTCCTAAAATAAAAGGGGTCATTAAAAATGCAAAATATTTTTGTGTGAGATACAGAATGATCTCAATAAAACAGGCATTGGCTCAATCATCTTACCTGATAAGGGGTTGATTTAGTGAGTGTATCACTTGTATGGCTGACTGCATGTCTGATTTTAAAGTATTTGATGCTTTCCTAAAAAGGCTATGGCTTTACCATTGGAAGCTCATTTTAAGAATTCTTTTAAGAAAGAATTTTCTCAAATAAAACAGGCTCCTCATGCTGAGGACATGAAACCCTGGATGAAAAGGTTCATGACTCTGGCCATTAGCAGAGTCCATGAATACTGTCAATTACAGGCCAAGAAATCTTGTCTCTCCCTCTCTTCCTCTATCTCTGGCCTTGGAGTCGCAGAATATTAGAGCTGGAACTCTGAAAACACAGTAACATGCTTAGCTAAGATGTAGAAACTACTCTGAAAATGCCAACACCAAGTTCTGCTGACACTCATAGTTTATAGAAGGATAAAGTGGAAATTGAGACAGTAACTTGACCATGGCAATGGGGCCCAACGGCACCAGGAAAGCATCCAACATTCCTGCCTTCTCGTCCTGTCTTCATCTACTCGGTGACATGTAGAAAACTGGCTGTTGAGGGAGATTTATATTCTTTGCTTTTGAAGTAATGATGCCATCTTAAATATCAGACATTCTGGAGCGTTTTAATTAGGGAAGACACCAGAAGCTATAATTTGTATCTTCTGTAGGATGACTAAATAAAATAGCTGAGAACTTTCATCTCATCTTTAAAGAACATGAATGAAAATAATATTTTACACAAAGAAATGAAGGAGAAAGATGGAATGAGGCTCCAAAATTACAGATAAAATCAAGCTAGACTAACGGCCTCTTTCCTATACAAAGTCAATCAGTTTGACAACTCAATGAGTCAGAAGTTGCCAAAGATAATGGAATGATTTGCCATTCTCAATGCTGATCAAAAACCTTCCAAAAAGGAGAGTCCCTGGACATAACAAATTTCATTCTGATATTGTTTCCTGGTTCTGTCTTTCTGGTCCTGGGTATAAATGATGTTGCAAGTCCCATTAGTTAGGCAGGAGGTACTGCCAGCCCATAATTACAAATGCCTCCCCTCCCAGCATTCTGTTACATCGAGCTGTCAGTGAGTTTCATCTCCAAATTGTAATGGCACTATTTGCTTTATTTGGTCTTAGGTGATACAGGATGGATGCCCTTCTAGAAAAGTATGTGCATTTAAGATGGCAGAGCAAGAATGATTTATATAGGGAATAACTCCTTAGTCTGTCAAAAACCTGGCAGAATCTTTCTGGGAAACTAATTGCAGCCAGTTCCTTCCACAGCTCAGAAATGAACTATCGGCATCTCTGCCAGCCATCATAAGATGCAATCTACCAGCCATAAGAAGACAGGAAACCAGATTCCTCGTTCTCAACACTTGTACATGCGCGATAATGCTAAGTCACTCGTAAGCCAATTATTGAGATTTGAACGTCCCCTTTACAAACATTCACTAATTTCCTTTAATCACTACAAAAATCACATTACATTTCTGAACACTTATTGTGCACACAAAAACCATTTTTATCTTACAGCCACCCCAGCACAGCTGCTATAAATGTCAGGTCTGTGATGCCCTTGTGTTTTCATAAAACACATGAAACAGGTTGCTGGTTCAATGGGAAGTGGGCGAGGAAATGATCTGTCTTAAACATCAGAGACGTTTTGAGTTCAGAGTTACCCTGTTCACTGAATGGTCTCACTGTTTTCTTCATCATGGTTCTTTCTCCCCTGTCTCCTCCCACTGACCACCCTTTGATTAGTATGAGAAATACACTGAACTCCCTGCTTGTCCACTAAAGCTAGTGGCACCAGAGCCAAGAGAAGGGGCACAGTGCAGAGCACATCTCCCTGCAAGACCCAGAGCCTTCAGAATATCTCTGGGAGAGGCCCAAATTTAACCCTGATTATCTAGATCAGTAGTTACCAAGGGAGGGTGATTTTTTCCCCCCGGAGACATTTGTAATGTCTGGAGACATTTTTGGTTGTTACAACTGGGGGTAGGGAGTGTTACTGGCATTTAGTGGGTAGAAACCAGGAATTCTGCTAAACATCCTACTATGCACAGAACAGGCCCAGTAACAACGAATGGTCTGACCCAAAATGTCAATAGTGCCAAGGCTGAGAAACCCTGATGGAGATTTTAATCAAGGTTTGCAAATAAGAGGATTTAGGCAAGTGGCTCTCTCTTCTGATTGGCACAAATCCCACATGGAAGCTACAACCCAAGCAGAAGCTCTGTTTAGGCCCTACATTTGCCTGATTCAGCAGATCACACTTTAATCATGTAATTCAATTTTTCCTCATTTTTTTAATGTTATTTGGGCCCTTTAATATAATTTGGCAAGCTATTATAGTTGTTACAGCTGCTAGTTTTGCCCTCAATACTGATTTCACTTATGACCTCAGCCGGAATAAGATTTAAAGTTTGAGATGATGTAAGTGAATAAGGATTATTAGATTTATTCGTATGGCAATTTAAATAAGAAACTGCCTGGCTTAGAATAAGTGGTAAATGAAAAATGCTAGTGATTTATAGACCTGTCCATTTTAAAGATTTATATGATGTGTGGGATGATTAAGTAAGAGACAGGCCTGATTATATGAAATATGTAATTTTTGTAAATGCAATATTGGAAGCAAGCTGCTAAACAGTGCTGCATAGCAACTCTCAGCTAAGCAATTTTTATGACACGATTATTGTAAACTGGTATGCAGAGTCATGTGTGAATCACACACGGAGTCCTTGCTCTAATTCTGTTTAGCCGGATGGGAGTGTGTTCATAGGAAATACATCTAACTTCAGCCTTGAAACATCAGTCATATCAGTACCCCAAAAGGCAGGGCAGCCTGGGGATTTCAGACTGTCAGGCCTGAGCAATCCTCTCTTTTGCAAAGGACGTGGTCACCCTGCTCAGGTCTCAGCTCCCCAACTTATGAAATGGAGATGATCCATTTGTCGTATTTTAGTGACATTATTTTGGGGGAAATACTCAGGACTCCAAAGTACTGCAATCAGAAAAGGAAATGCAAGACACTGTGATATAGTTTCCTTTGCCCAGTATGAATCTTCCTCTTATCGGGGTAGCACACAGAACCTGAAAACCCAGCAGGCTTGGGGTGATTCGCCCATTTCTCAGGTTGCCTTCTCCTTTCCAGAGCCTCAGAATCCTATGCAGAGAGTCGAGACCAGGTGCCTCCCTGAGGTTTGTATATCGCTCCAAAGTCAGCCCAAGGATAGCATGGAGGAATGAGCAACGGTTCAAGTCTTATCTCTCGGGAGTGGGGAATATGGAGGAAATATTATTAGTATTTAAATTATTTTGACAGCTGCTTGGTTCAAACAAACAAAAAACACCTGTCTTAGGAGAGCAGTGAGACCTAGATAGTAGTCATATGTCGTCCACAGACTGAGTATAGGAACTTGGGTAAGTTGTCCGCCTCTGTAGATTCAGGGTCATAACTCCTTTAGCCACATCTCAGGGTTGATGTGAGGTGCTAAAGGGATCATGGAAAAGAAAGCCCTTTACAAAGCATAGGGCAAAGCTTTAGAAGACAGAACAGAGGCCAAAGAGGAAACACCTTCATTCACAGACATTTATGGAAGCCCTGGGACCCTGCAAAACCTTAGGGTTGCCAAGAAGAGCAAGCCACCCAGTCCTTGGGAAGCTCATGGCTGAGTTTGGGGGTGATCTAAACTCTAAACGCTACAGTGTTTATCCAAGATTAAGTGCAGAAGGTGAGCTTAATTCAGCTGTGGGCAGGGGAGCATGGGGTGGGCAGCTAGTAGCAAAGTAGAAAACTTCAGGAAAGAAATAATATTGAAACTTGCTCTTGCAGAATGTACAAGAATCAGATAAACAGAAGGCAATTCCCAGTCAATCCAGATGTATGACCAAGCTGGCCCTGAGACTACCTTGAGGAGCTGGAGAAAATTACCAACATACATTTAGTTCGCTATCAGGAACTAGGAACATACACATAGTCAAACTTCCCGGAGGAAAGAGACATAATATTGACAGATCTAGAAACGTTTGAGGTGGCAGGGATCAGAAACTCTTACTTGAATTCCAAGCTCATATTGAAATTCAGTATCCTTCATAAAATATATGGAATCTCTAATGAATTATAACCATCATACCATTCTTTCTCTGATATAATGTTTGTATCATTTACTGATCAAATATAATACTTTTTAACTTTTAATGTAGCCATGGATTTTAATAAATAATCAGAATTCCGCAATACAGTGATTTTAATAAGATAAGCATTTTCTTTCATTTAAACAGTAAATGTTTGGGTCCAGAGTCCTGATGAACTGATTATTATTTCTGAAAGACTCGTGTTGCCCATCTTGATTAAACGTGATAGCATAAAGAAAGAAGGAATTTTATTTAGGCCAAATGAATTGAATTTTTAAAATCCAAAAAATATCTGATCGGTTAGCTTAGGATTTATTTAATAACCTAAAAATCTTATGTCCAACTTCTCTGAGATGCAGACAATAACGACAAAGGGAAACCCAGCCTGTCAGATTATGGTTATTGGTACTCAGAAAGAAGAAATATTTTTAGCTGCTAACTGGAGACATAGTATAGAGCAAAACTATAGGTCAAGATGGAGAAGAGCAAATTAAATAATAAGATGTATATGTTTGTTTGAACTTTATACCCATTCCTTTTTAAAAACCTATTTGTCCAGCAAAGGTAGGTTTTAGACTTATTTTCTGACTACTATATTAACAGATACCCTAACACCTTTCTGATCAGTTTTATGAATTGATTAATAAGGCAATCATGGTTTGGAAAAGCTTTTATATGCCACCGGATATTGATGCCATCTATAAAAAGACGACCAACTGAGCACCTGATATCCAGTAAAGGCAGGTTCAAAAATTGCAGTCTTAGAAAGATAATGGAATGACCATGACCTCAAGTACTTTGAGCTAAATAGCAACTGTCAACTCCTGATAGCAGTATTTGACCTCAGAGGCAGGTGACAGAAACCAACCTGAAACAGCCATTTTCTCAAATCCTGTTAAGGATAATAAACCGTGATGGGGGAAATCACCCACCCTCTTGTAATCAATGACCTAGAAACGGGCACCACATTTTGAACAAAAAGCAGCAGGTGGAGAAATTCTGGGAGTTTGTGGATTTATACTGAGGATCCACTAGATTTTTACTGGGTTTTTTGTTGCTGTTGTGATTTTGTTTTGTTTTGATCATTTTTAGTTCTTCTCATGGAAAATGTCAACACACATAAAAGAGAGAACAGCATAATAAGCCCCCACCATGGAGTTTCAACAGTTACCAACACAGGGCCACTCTCCACTCAGACATATCCTTTCATCCATACATTTTAAATAAATATTTAAGTGAATATTTCTAAAATATCTAAGTATACATTTCTAAAAATAAAGACTTTCTTAAAACACCAATCCAAAACCATTATCACTACTAAATATTAATAACAACTCTTTAATTTTATCAAATGTCCAGTCAGTGTTCACTTTTCCCAATTGTCTTCTAAATGCTTCTTACAAATAAGGTCTGCATAAGGTCCACATGTAGTAATTGGTGGCTATGTCCCTTGAGTCTTTTTCTAGTCTAAGTTTCCCTCTCACACACTTTTATTTTCCTGGTTGTTCATTTATTGAAGACATGAAGTCATTTGGCCTAGGGTTTCCCACATTTTGGGCTTTGCCCCCGTGGTCTATTATTTTCTGGGACGTGGTAGTTAGATGGAGGCTTGATTAGATTCAGGCGTGATGTTTTGACAAGACTACTTTATTGGAGGGGTCATGGCCTTCCAGGAGAAGTGTCACGGTGTCTGCTTGTCTCTTTTTATGATGTTAGTGGCCACTGATGATCCATGGGCTCTGGTAATACAGGCTGTTTAGGGGAAACCATTGAACCAAAACATAAAAAAGGTTTTGTGTTTTTTTTTCTAAAAAAAGAAAAAACTAATAAAAATACTTTTCCTCTGTGCTAGGCACTGTTTTACAGCATGCAGTGTCTCATTTAATCATTGTAACGCCCCATGAGGCGGTGATGGAGGCGGGTTTGAAGCCAGTAGGTGAGCCTCCCAAGCCCATCCTCTTAGCTACACAGAAATAAATCACCTTGAGAGGCGTATGGGCTATAGAGGCAACGCCCTTTTGACTTAAGTACTATGAATAATTGAAAGAGGCAGAGGTGAAGCCCTAGCCAAAAAATGGTTGAATCTGAAAACACAAAATATACATTCTTATAAGACTGATCAAAGCGCCAAATAGCTATTAATTAACTGGCAAACGATCATTGGAAGTGTATATCATTTGATAGAGGATGTGAGTTGGACTATAACAGGCAACGGTGGTGCAGGACAGCCTGCGTCAGGTAAGGCTGAAATTGCACTACGAATGTCACCAAAGGGACTAGCAGCTATGATGCTCTGTTCAAAGTCTACTCTGCCCTTTGCACAAATCAACTTAGAGTTACGTCCCCACTCTTAGTATACAAGGGTTGCCAAAATTAGAGTCCTTTCATTAATCTCCCATGCCAGGCAGAGGTGGCCATATATCACTCCAGGTTACATTGACAGCAAGACAATAACATTACATTTCCACGGTGCATCAAATAGCATTTCTCTCAATTCATTCGCTATCAGAGTCTCTATAAAAATGCTTTATAACTAAAATATGTCTGTCTGTCTTTTAGACTTTAACAAGACTTGCATCAAGGTAAAAAAATTTTTTTTAGTATAAAAGGAGAAAAGTATGAAAGCTTCACTTTAAATGGTATCTCTGAACAAATTTTAAAAATTAATACTAAAAATAAAA
The DNA here is from genome assembly GCA_963574885.1 of Lepilemur ruficaudatus. NCBI lineage: Eukaryota > Metazoa > Chordata > Mammalia > Primates > Lepilemuridae > Lepilemur > Lepilemur ruficaudatus. The sequence continues at coordinate 87,758 of CAUYRT010072908.1, forward strand.
TGCTTGTCTCATTCCCATAGGGAAAGGTGCTCTGTGATTAGAAGGAGAAAGAAGAGGAGAGAGAGGGAGAAGGGAAGGAAAGACAGAAGGAAGGAAGAAACGAAGGAGGGAGGGAAGGAAAAATGAAAGGAAAGAAGGAAGCTAGGGAGGGAGGAGAGAGGGAGGAAATGGTTTAAATTTACAGTATTTAGGATGCTTTTATTTAGAGTACTTAGGAAATTTAAATGTGTCAAAACGAAGTAAAACTGAGGGAAATGGAAACTAAGTACCTAGATGGAAGGCAATGTTTTGTCATTAAATGTATTTTTGAAAATAAAATGACCAAACAAACTCAAAATTCCTTCTTCGTCCTGTATCTTCATCTCTCACAGTTCACTTTAAATCACTGTGCAGTAGTTTATGATTCTAACTAGAGACCCGGGGAGATTTATAATTCCTCACAGAGCCTCCTGATTTCTCCCGCAGTGTTTACCAACAGGAAACTCTGTCGTGATGGAGATTTCTGTAAGCGGTCTTCTGAAATAGTATTATTTCCCAATTATTCTTTAAAGTAATGTAAAATTAATCATGTTTGATGGTAAAAGAATCATTTTTTTTAAAAAAAATAGTATGTGGCATTTTTTTTAAGAAAAATAGCAACAAGATCAAAAAGTCAGACGTATTGTAAAAATAAAAATCAGAGACGGGATAAAAGTCAAGGGATTTCTGCTGTCATTTTCAGCCTTTGCGACAGCGAAGAATGTCTTTGCATTGCCCAGATCCACACATTTGATTCTTTCATCTCACGTAACTCATTGTTTTACGAGGTGTTTCCGTAACAATTCACTGAATGTTCGTCCTTGCAAACAGTTCTGCTGCTCTGTTATCCAAGATCCGGAACATAAATTTCGATAAAACGGTATGTCTCTTAACTGCACTGAAGACACCATCCAGGAAGGACGGGTCTCGCCGCCAATACGGCAAGACAGGAACACAAAGCCGGGCGGTTCAGACACCGCCCTCTGCAGACAAAGGAAGCAGGACGACGCGCCCGCCCCGCCCGCGCATGCCCGTGGCGGCGGGAGCAGATGTCACAGCCGCAGGGCTGCAAGAGCACACAGGGCTGGAGGAGGCAGGCCTCGGTGAAAATGTTGCTCTGCTGCTCGCCAGCTGTGTGATCTGGGGCAAGCGGAGTAATCCCTCTCAGCGTCAGTATTCTCATCTGCCACGCAAAGAAAATACCACCTTGCGGAGTTACTGTGAAGACTAAGCAGAGAACACAGGCATAGCTGCTTTAGTATGTGGCAGATGCCCAATGAACCGTGTTTGCTGTTCCGTAGAGCATCATAGCTCTGGTCATCCTCCCCAACACCTAAGGGGTATCCCCATAACAGCATCGCTGTCCTTACACGGATGATGTAGAAAATTAAATTGAAGCACAAATTTAAACAATACTCATCCCTCTTTTACACACTGTTCTAGCATTTGGACTGTCTGAAAGTGCCATACTGTGAGTGGGTTACCCACTCCTGTGCCTGGGTATTCAAGGCTCCTTTCCTCCGTTCATTCAGGAGCAGAAATGTGAATCTGTGGGTGTAGTTAATGAGCACAGGTCTTTAAAAAGCAGCACAGAGTGAATGGAGCCACCAAACTGTTCGGCAGTGGAAAGTATAGAGAGAGCTCCAAACTCAGAACGATCCAAAATTTCATTATTAAGCTTAACATTGTGTATGAATCAATTCAATCCTAAATCCCCACCTCTGAGGCAGATACTGAAGCCAATTACAATGTTTCCCACACACCATCCAATTGGGGATGTTGTTCAAATATTGATGAGTTTCAAAGTCTGTGTGCCAATATAAAGATATCATAAGCCACATCTGAAAACAAAACTTGACCCTGGAGGGAGAAAAAAGTCAAAGACACGTATTTATGATAAACATTTTCTTTCTGAAGCTACAGGGGAATGACAATATCACTTAAATATTCATTTTACCTTTTTTTTTCCTTCCAAAAAAAGGAAAAGGAAATTTCTGAGATTATAAAAAGTCTATCTATATATTGATAAAATGTGAGAACAGAAAAACAAAAACCGTAAGAAAATAAAAATACAACAGGGCATTCCATTGTTTCTCCAATTTCAAAAATATAAGCGTACACACTTAGCTAGCAATAATAATAATAATAATAGCCTTTTGACAAAGAAAGGTATTTCCCTGGGAAAATTCTACCTTAAACGTGGGCCTGCCAAATATTCTTCTTCTGCCAGCTGCTGTTACCATGAGAATACCCCAGAAGCAGCTCTGGACAGCTGGATCTCTAACAAAAGGAATCAGGTGTCCTCCCACCTTCCCAGAAAGACATAACTTTGGCTGAAAGTGAACACATCTACATGAGAATGCATCTGATAGGCCAGAAACATCTACAATAATTAACACAACATTAAGTGTCCCTAATGTATATTTGGGGAGGAGGGCAGACAGAGAAAAACCACAAGACACAAGAAGGCTCAGGCACACAAACAGCTCAGGAAGCTGCATCCCTGTGAGAAGACTGGCTTTCTGCTCCTCCACTGGGGACAGGGGCTCAGAGTCTCAGTTGAACCACCTGATGTGACTGAGAAGACCTCGGAGCTGATGCAAGGTGTTCCCATGGACTATATGCCACACAGGGGAGCACCTGGTGTGGTTGTTACCTCCAGGGAACTGTGAGTGGGCCAAGGAAGGAAGTCACCTCCTACATCCAGCCCTCAACTGTAGGTGAAGAGCCCCGGGGCGGTGGGGCATCTCACGGGAAGTCCACAGCCATCCCTACCCACATCCAAGCCTAGGCCAGGCAGCTTGGGAAGCCCTGGGGCTCTCTGATCAGGCCAGCCTCCCCTATGGCCCTGTTCCGGTGTGGCTGTAGGGCAATAAGAATCTCTCTAGTGCAAAAGTTCCTTCTCCCGCTCCTCCAAATTCACCACACCCATCATCCCAGGCTAAATGCTTCAGAGTCCTATCTTTGAATTGCCCTGTCCGGAAACCTCCTTTAAAATACAAATACATTAAGGCAAATTTTGAGAAAGCACTTTTGCTAGTGCCATTCTCTGAGGAGATAGGAGGCCGAGGGAGAGGAAGAAAGGAAAACTACCTATGGAGAGGTGGTCTAAATGGGGGCCCAGGTGAGGCTCTGAGGGCTGAAGAGTAGATTCCAATGAAATGTGATAAAAAGGAACTTCAAGTGTGAGAAGGAGGCTCTGACTAAAGTCCATCCAGAAGGATCTAGAATAGGTTGGGCAGGCCTCTTATAGGGCATATTCCATTCTCCCATAATTTGTCCTATTTTCAATGATCTAGATCAGGGCTTGACAAACTATGGCCCACAAGCCAAGTCTGGTTTTGTACCTATGAGCTAAGGATGGTTTTTACATTTTTAAATGAAGAAGAAAAAGAAGAAGCCTATTTCATGACACATGAAAATTATATGAAATTCAAATCTCACTGCCTAAAAGCAAAGTTTTGATGGAACATAGCCACGCCCATTCTTGTACATATTGTCCCTAATTGCTTTCTGCTTTAAAACATTTCCACAAAGCCTAAAATATTTACTGTCGGGCCCTTTACAGAAAAAGCATCTGAGTCTCTGATCTAGATAATGGTTAAGAATATGTGCTTTAGGCCAGGCGCGGTGGCTCACGCCTGTAATCCTAGCACTCTGGGAGGCCGAGGCGGGTGGATTGCTCAAGATCAGGAGTTCGAGGCCAGCCTGAGCGAGAGTGAGACCCTGTCTCTACTAATAATAGAAAGAAATTAATTGGCCAACTAAAAATATATAGAAGAAATTAGCCGGGCATGGTGGCGCATGCCCGTAGTCCCAGTTACTCGGGAGGCTGAGGCAGAAGGATTGCTTCAGCCCAGGAGTTTAAGGTTGCTGTGAGCTAGGCTAACACCACGGCACTCTAGCCTGGGCAACAAAGTGAGACTCTCTCTCAAAAAAAAAAAAAAAAGAATATGTGCTTTGTGGCCAGGGCTCTGGCTGGGAGCTTCACTTACTTCCCAGGTAAGCCACTTCATTTTTCATCTGTAAAATGGGGACAAGTCCTTGTAGAATTAGGGTGAGAACTAAACTATGTGTTTCACACAGGGGCTGGTGCATAGTAAGTGTTCAATACATGTTAGCTATTATTATGGTTTTGTGCGATTAGACACTGACACGATATTATTCTTCCAGGCCTCCCCGTCTCCTATTCCAAGTTAGAACATATCTTGTTCTCAAATAAGATTCTGGAAGGCAATCCGCTTCAGTACGGCCACAACTACCGAAAGCTTTCAGACAAATATTGAATAATAGGAGTTGACAATCACGTTGCATCAAGTTCTAAGCTCTAGAAATTCAACTTTCTATTTATTTCCCACAATTTAAGCAAAAGCAAGTAAATTATCTTATAGCCACTTTAACAGAAAAAGTTAATTGGGGCAGAGAATTGATATGACTCACAGTAATTCTGAGAAATTTACACAGGATCGAAAATAAATCACTGTTTACAGAGCTCCCTCACCGAGGCGAAAACAACCAGGCACCTTGGGGTAGAATCTCTTGTGCTTTCATTCAAGAATTTCCAGTTTTTAAAGAGGCTCATTAGTGTCATCCTAGGCACATATGAGGGATTAAGTTAGAGAACAAACATTGGGAGGAAAAAAGGTTAGAGTACTTTGAGGGCAAGAAGGAAAAGGAAGGATTATTGAGGGGGTGAAAAGAAGAGGAGGCCAGCCCCTAGCACAGGAGGCTCGGTTACACTGCCCTCAACCAGACGCTGACCTTCGGCCCTGTCACCAAACACTGTGACAGGTCAGGAACGCAGGCTGCTGATGGTCATTACTTTCCATGCTTCTAGCCTTTGGATTAAAATAAGAGAGCAAGGGACAGAATTCCAAGTGTCTGGGTAGGGTAACAGAATAATAGCTACTGTGTCACGAACTCATACAGTAAATGAGCCAGGCCATCTGCTAAGTACTTTGCATGCATTATCTCATTTAACCCAGCTAATGCAGTCAAGTAGGCTTTCTTAGCTCCATTTTAAAAAGGAGGAAACAAGTTTAGGAAAATCAAACTTTCTAAAACTCATACAGCTAGTGAGCACCAAAGCTGGAATTTTTAATTTAAACTTCCTAACTAGGCAATACAAGCACATGGCACTAAATTCAAAAGTTGTCCAGTAAAAAAGAAGCAAATAAGTCCCCTTCCTTCTCTCCCTCCGTGAAAGAAGTTGCTACTACTAGTTTCTTTTGGATTCATCCAAAGAAATTCCATGCATTAACAAACAAGCGGGTACATGCTCTTTCACTAACAAGTGGTGGCAGAATAAACACACTGTGCTACAGCTTGTTTCTCCCCCTCAACACCTTAATAAGATTTGTTTAGAGAACTTTCTGCACCAGCGTATGGAAAGCTGAGACCTGAACAGACCACCCATCACCCACACGTGTGCCGATGACCATTTTGCTACGTCACCGCTGGACACTAATGGGGAGGTAGACAGAAGGTGCTGGGGCTAACCTCAGAGTCTGGGCTTGCAGGGGGTGATTCTCACTGAGCACCTGCTGTTTCTAGGGCCCAGAGGTAAATCCAAAGAGAGACGGGATTTAGTCCTTCCCCTCCATGCATTTGGAGTTAAGATACATATACCTAACATCAATCATGCAAGCAGAGAGTTACCCAGTATAGACAGTGTCAGTGAGGCTCAGGGTGGGAAGTCTCAGAAGGTGAGAACCACTGGGAAAGGAAGCGGGCAGCCCAGGTGGGAAGGGAACGGCATGAGCAGAGGGGAAGCCAGCGGCTGGGAGACGTGTTTGGAAGGCCCACGAGGAAGGTGCAGCCAGGTCAAGTGGAACCAGCTTTTCAGCTGTGGTGTGACCACACGCTGTTGGTTGTGGGTTGTATTGCAAGTACTCTGCTATTAATAACAGAAAGATTCTCAGCTTTTTGTCCACTTTAACAATACTATGGGTGGTTCAATGCTGCTGTCAATGAAGTGGCTTCCAACTGCAGTGATTTTCAGAGGGTTTGTGCGCCACTCTGCCCCCAGGACAGGTGGGGAAGGTAAAAAATCCGTTTGAAAGTCTACTATTCCAGGGGCTGAGAATGTTCTCCTTGCCGCAGATACTGTGAAAGTACGTTAGAGGGAAGCAGCGTATTTTGAAAATAATTCCACATCTACTTCTGAAAAGCCCTCCTAGTCACCCTCCTTCACCAGCAGGGTGGTGTGCTTTCTTGAGCGGGCAAGTAAGAAGTGCATCAGCTGGGCTCTGCAGATGGTTCAGGGAGAGGGACTCTGAAATCATTTGAAAACGATGAAGGATAGAACTGCAGCTTCTATCAGATTCTTGAAAGAGACTCTTGACCTGGATTTTGCACCTGAAGACTGCATTTTTGATGAAATACAACAGAAAATGTCAAAGAGCAAAAATATGATGGATATATTTATTCACTGGGCATATTTGTCGTGTGTGTGTGTGTATTTGTATGTAGCCTGAGTCTTAGGATAAGATGGAGATCTTACACTGAGTCATGGTCCAAAAAATCTTAAATGTACTGCTCTAAAATATGCTACTCCTCAGAATACAGCAACCTAGTCCGAAAAATCCAAGCAACTGGACAACGCCCAGGTGTGAAAATCTTATGGCTAAAGAGAGTTCAATCTCATTCAGGAAGCTTCACATGATGGAGGCCAAGAACAGAAGGGAACACCATTGGTGGCTGGGGCCACAGAGGGAGTACATGGGAACACCATGTTGTAGGCCTGAGCGACAAGAAGTTGGCGCCTAACAAGTCAGCTTGGTAACGCAGGCCAGACAAGCCAGAACTGAGTAGCATCTGCTGCTTCTTTCTGTGACGCTGAAATTCTGAACCAACAGGGAACCAACAGGGAATGGGCATCTGTAGTCGAGTTGGGTTTAACACAGGTGGGCCGGCCTCTGTGGGCCCCCAGCTTTAGTGTGTAGAGGAATCCCCTGGATACTAGTCACACATCCAGGTTCCTGGGTCCTGGCTCCAGAAATTTTGACTCTATTGGACAGTGGGGAGAGGGAGATGTTCACAACCTACACATACTTGGAAACCTCTGAAAAAACAAAGCATTCCATTTCCATGACAGCAGCTCTGGCAGTTTCCATCTTGTCAGCATGAATATATTAAGAAAGTATACAGGACTAGGAGTATGCTAGACACCGACAGAACTGTTTGATGCTTTTTGAATATATCTTAGGGCCTTGTGTAAAGGGGCATATACATGAGCCATATGTGTGCGTGTGTGTGTGTGTGTATGCACATGTGTAATTTAATTAAGGAAGGGCAGGAAAATAGGGAAATAAAAGAGGGAGATGACAAATAGATAAAGGTACACATGTCCCTTCCTCTCCTATAATATTTAGGGAGCAAGATCACCTTCTCCTCTACTCGCCTAAAATAACAGGAAGGGGAGCGAAGTGAATGAGATTGGGGAGCTCCTCAGAGGCCCTTCTGTATGCCTTTAAGAGTAGAAGGCGAGTAACCAACAGCCACAGCACAAGCGAGAGGAATGTCAGATCAGGCAAGGAGATCACATACCCAGGCCTGCTGCGAACGAGCATGGAGAGAGGGCCCATCTCTGCCTGGCTAATACGTGACTTGAGCCATCATTGGTTTTTCTGACGGATAACAAGATAGAGAAATGGCCTTTAAATCTCATTATACAGCAGAGAAACTAAAGCCCAGATGTGGTCAATTATTCGCTCAAGGCTTTTTGGATGGAGCCAAGACTTGAACTCAAAGCCCCCTTGATGACCATATTTGCCCTGTACTGTTTTTTGGGGATGTGAATGGCTGGCTGGCCACATATATAAAAATAAGCAAAGCTAAGACCAGCGCCTGCAGTACAGTATGTACCTGGAACATGGTGGGCACTCGATAAATATTTGTCAAATGAATTAATGTCCTGTTTAAAAGATACACAGTGTTGGCCCAGATGTCTGCGAAGGGCTCCAGTCCAGCGCCTGATGGCTTCTCTATGAAACACACCTGCTAATCAGACAAGCTGTATTGATCCCTTTTTTATGTGCCCAGAACAATAAAAATAACTAACACGCACTTGTTCCACATATGCTGACTGACTTAATCTTCACAACAATCCTATGAAGCAGGAATTTTCCTTATTACCATTTTCAGAGAGGGAAACTGAAGCCCAGAGAGGCAAAGTAACACAGGCCCTTACTTTCCAGAACATATAAGAAAAATTTGAGACCAACTAAATTCTAACTAATGAATGCTGCATGGGATTATTACCCAAATAGAAACGTGGATGTAACGCAATAGCGTTAGCTTGTGGGAAAAAACATGGCAGGCTATTGGAGAAAGCTCATGGTGCAGGTGGGATTTGAGCTGCGTCTTAAAATACAGGCCAGACTGAGGGGTGAAGAGGGAAGCGTAAAGGATGAGAGAGACGGCATAAACCAAGGCACAGGGCCAGAGAAAGAGGGTGTGCTCAGCAACCTCCTGCCTGGAATGGAGATTGTGTCTCAGAGAGTAGTAAGTCAGTTGGATACGATGGGGTAGAGAGAGACAGGTTAGAGAGGTTTAGACCCAGGCTAGGAGTTGGGTTGTTAAGAAGCCCATATAGTTTCTTGACCAGGAAATAGCCCAAAAGCTGAACTTAAAGGACATTAGCCTGGCAACAGTCTGTAAGAACAGTGGCAGAAGGCTGCAGCTTGAAGGCCCAGAAACCACTGTGGTAGTGGCCGCGTTAACCCAGGCCTGGCGGCAATAAAACTGGAGCGAAGAAGACACACCTGTGAGACTGTAACGGTAAACAATTAGGAACCATGCTGAGTTGCTCCTCTGGCCAGGCCCTGTGCTAAGACCTTATAAGCTCACCTTGTTACGTCCTCACAGCTGCCCTGGGAGGGTTGTTATTGACCCCATGCTAAAGAAAAGTAAACCAAGGCCCTGACTTCAGAGCTTGTGCTTGTAGTAACATAAACAGGCTCTGGCAACAAATCAGATGCCTTGACTTCTTATCAGAAACAGCTCCTTTTTGTTTCTTCAAAGCAGGGAGGCCGTTGGAGGCCATGAATTCTGTTTGAGGTTTGCCGTGTCTGAGCTAACAGTGGGACGTGTTTGTGCAGGGGGTTGAAAATACCAGATGGAGAACAGAGCATCTCTGAGCTTGGAGGCTCCTGCCCCACTGAAAGATGGTGAGTGTGGCCAGGAAGGCCCTGCAAGAAGGGAAGAAACAAGCCTTTATCAACCATCCTCCACCTTTGCATCCCCAAGTCTCATTCAATCCTTATAACAGGCCTAGAAGTGGGTAGTGCTTTGTCCGTTTGAAAGGTCACATGCTGAGTGTTGAGTAGCCTGTAGAGAAGCTGGGCTAGACTCCAGCCAGACTCTTTCCACCCCAGAAGCCATACACACACATCAGGATGCCTGCCGGCTAGTAGAGGAACGAGGACTCCTTCTCACAGAACTGCTTCCGTTGGGCCTTTTCTGCAGCCTGTGAACTGCAAGGAGTAGGCAAAAATTCGCCTTCTTTGAAAGAATCCTAGTTTTCCAATCCAGGTGTAGTCAAGGAAAGAAAGTCATCAGTAAGTTGCATTGTGTAAGTCTTCTTCTCTTTTATTGAACATTCTCATTCCATGATTAGATAACAGCTCTTTTTAAAAGGAGACAGCATAAAGTGTGACAGATTTGTCCCTGTCTTGCAAATAATTACCCTTCAGAGGCCTTTGGCACTTCTGGAAAAGTAAGTCTGCCAATCCACCAGCAGATGTCTCTGTTTTGCCTAAATGAATAGGGCGCCCTCTGTTCCCAGTCACTACATTTCAGATCCAATTAAAGAAAACCCTTTCTCAACTTGTCCCCAGAGGTCCCAACATGCCTTTGCCTAAAAGAAAAGAATTTCCTTCCTCCTTAATTTTTTAAATGGAGAAGTATAATGAAATAATTTCTCTGTCTCCTAAAATTCAGCATTCAATTCTCATATATCCATTTCTTACAAACCTTATAAAATCAAGCTTAGATTAGTGGCTGCCAGGGGGTGGGAGGAAGGAGGAATGGCGTTCTTATTTAATGGGTAGGGTTTCAGCTTTATAAGATGAAAAGAGTTATGGAGATGGATAGTTGCACACATTGTGAATGTATTTAATAGCACTAACTGTAAACTAAAAATGGTTAGATGGTAAATTTTATGTTTGTGTATTTTATCACAATAAAAGAAAATTGGGGAGGAAAACTCCAACCTTATACTAAAGAATATGCCACCCTCAGCTTCAGTCCTTTCTGTAAATCCCACTCATGAATTGGCAAAATTAGCTTAAGGAAAATAGATTCATCCCAAAAAGAGAAGTTTAAATTCTGGGTGTTCAAAGTAAAACTTTCTGAGTGGACTGCCCTTTGTGAGTAATTAAATAAGCTCATCTTGAGTGGAGGCAGAACACCTCCTCTTGGAAGTGCTTGTGATAGAAGAGATTCTGGAAAAGAATTTAACCTTATGATGGAAGTCATTTCTCATTTAAAATATTCTTACCATCTGTGATCCAGAGGTTCCATTGCTTTCTTCCTTTTATGCTTTTTCCCCTCTAGAACTCTGGATTCATTATAAAAATTAAGTAAAAATAATAATATTGGCTGAGTTTTTTTCTCCCTAAGCAAACGGGGACCCCATTTTCAGTAGATCCCGGTGGGCCTTGCTAAATGGCTCCCCCCCCCCCCCCCCCCGTGTTAAAGCAAGCCGAGTCCTGCTGGAACTCTTTTTCAGTTAACCATGACCCCCTTGAGACGGGGAAAACTTCTCATCCAGAACCTCTGAACTCAAAGTGCCAAAAACTAAAATCCTGCCCCAGGCAAAGTATGCCTGTCAAGATTCAGGTTTCTATGGTAACAACTTTTTACATCCTGACCCCTAAGCCAAACTCATCAATTCCTATTTCATCACTTAAAAATACATGTACACATGAAAGGAGCACTTTAGGAATAGGCTGACCTTAAGGGAAATAAAGCCTCAAGAACTGCCAGTAATTATTCAGAAGATCTCAAAATTCCACTTAAAATTCTAATTCAGTTCAACAAATCAATTTATATTGAAAAATACATTTTAAAATGGAAGGAACATCAGGAGTCTCAGCCCAAACATAGCTCTGGTCTTTTTCCAGCTAAATGTTGGCCTGAGACTGTCATTACTTACCTCTCCTGTGTGTGGGAGAGAGTGTCGTTCTTTGATGCAGCATTGATCCAATTATCCTATGCTAAGCGTGTCTAGATCTCACTTATTCACTATCATTTTCCTTTGTATTCAAGGAAGACGCTGCTGATTGGCATTATTTTCTTGCATAACCCCCTGTTCTGGCTCAAACTATACTAATGATGGACCAGAATTTACTGCCTTGTTGGATGACAGAGCCTGCTGTGCTTTGGATATTTCCTTTCACTGGAAATAACAATGAGAATGTGTCAATCAGCTGGTATTTCCCCACCAATGGCATCTCACTATAACCTCTCCTTTTTTATTTTTAGCTAGAATGTGACAGGTGAATACCATCCATCTATTCCAATGTTGCTCCCCTTATTGAAGCCTGTAGGGGAATTTAGAGCTGGTAAAAGTTGCTAGTGACAGAGAGGGCCGCAGCTAACGTGGTAGAGCTGCTCATAGTGTTAGAACAGGCCTAAAAAGTCCTAGCTGGCGGATCTCCCCCACGCCCCATCTGTACTTGAGGCAGGAGGAAGGCCTTCGAGCTATGCTGCCCAAAGAACACCTTTTTCCATAGAAAACTCTGCTGTGGCCAAAGGGAAAGGGGGTGGAGACCTGGCATAGAGCAGGGAAAGGGTGTGGTGTCATGGTCCTGGTGGCCAGACAGACCCGCTTAGAGTCTGTCACCTGCAGCTGTGTAGTCTTCAACAGGTCCCTTAAACCCTCAGACCTCACTTTCTGCATTTGTAAAATGGGAATAACAGAATCCATCTTGCAGGCCTGACAGGGACACTTTTCTGCAAATAGCAAACGCACACATCTTTTGGTAAACATTGTAATGAAGTCTAGCATATATACAGAAAGTCACGCAAATTATAAGCTGTGAATTTTTCACAAAGCAAACATACTCAGATCAAGAAAGAGTGTAACCAGCACCCACATCCTCCCAAAAGCAAGCACATCCCAACCTCTAACACCACGGACTGGTTTTGCCTGATTTGGAACTTGGTATAAATGGAATCATAGAATGTGTACTCCTGTGTCTGCCTCTTTTCACTCAGCATGATACTTTCTGAGAAATATCCATGGGGTTGTGAGAGGCAATAGATTGTTCCTATTCATTATTGCATAATATTCCATTGTATGAATATACCACAGGGGTTTCTTCAATGTATTTAAATAATATTCCCTTGTAGCCTGCTTCCTCCAAGGCCAACCCATATGGCTTTTTGTAAATAACAGCTTCGTGAAGGTATAATTCACATGACATACAATTCTTCCATCCATTTAAAGTATACAATTCAATGGCTTTTAGTATCTTCACAGAGTTGTGCAATAATTACCACAATTTTAGAACATTTTCACCACCCTAAAAAGACACCTATACCCTTTAGCACTCACTCCCCAGCCCCCAGCCACCCACTTCCAGCCCTGGGTAACCACCAATCTATCTACTTCCTGTGTCTAGATATGGGCCTATTCTGGACATCGCACCCTGTGGCTTTACACTGCAGAGAAGACGGCAGGTATTAATGTATTAATGTGAGTGCATTTGCAACCCTGATATAAAAGATGTTTTAGGAACTAAAGTGTTAAAAACACCTGACACACAGGTACTCAATAAAAGGTAGGTGTTACTATTAGTGTAATTATTTCACCATCCTCATCATTGTTATGACTACAATAACTCACACAACCCAAAGCAATTCTGTTCTCCGGGGCACATTAGAAGAGCAAGAGCGCCAGGCGAAATAGACTTCAGAGGCCTGTGCTTGCTCCCTGTATAGGAGCAATTAACGACAGCTGTGCTGACCCCACAGCTCACCCCTAGGCCTCACCTGCACCATCCCCCTTTTCTGCCTCTGCCTTTCTTCACCCGCTCCAACTAACTCCTCAGTCCAAAGCATCGTGGCTGTTTTCTTCTAGGAAACGTGACAGTCTACAGCTAGATCACTCAGTTGAAGAACCCAGAGGGCCCCCAAGAAAGGGCAGCCAGATGGAAATGTTCTTCCCAAAAGTGTGTGTGTGTGTGTATGTGTGTGTGTGTGTTTATGAATATGATCACAAAGGCTTCCAGAATATCTGCAAGTAAAGAAAAAATGATTAACTTACTTTTGAGCATTGCTGTTAGGCAAAACCCAGAAAATCTTGAATCACCCACAGCTAAAATGAGTGTACTACACACCCTTGCTTAAGTAAGTCATCACACATATGCTGTGATTGTCACTGCCTCCTCCTCACTTCGCCACCGAGCATGGTGGATTTGCATTCCAATTCGTTTTCTTTTGCCTGGACTTTGAAGGTCACCACATTTCTGTTCCCCACCGCACATCACCACCAACTTTTGCTGGGATGCAATATTATCCACAATGGTAGATCTAAAATCTTATCTACTGTGTATAACCCTTGTTAAGCCACTTACACTCCTGTGCCTACAGTTGATGGGTGTTCAGGACTTTCCATTACAATCCCAATTTTGAATCTCTCTTCCGTTGTACCTGTAAATTCACTTATAATTTTTCACACTGTGTGTCCCAATTACAGGGTCTGAAAAATGGTCTATTTCCATTCCAAAACAGGCTAGAGCAATTTTCCAACATCTTACATACAAAGAGAAGGGGAATATTTATGGAAGGACTTCCAAGACCTCATAACAGTTTCCTACTATTCCCTAGGGTGGGTGTTTAAAAGCCCACTTTGTGAACCCAGGTGGTCAGAAAAATCACACCAAGAAGCCAGAGTATCTAATGTACTGAGCTGTTACACTGGAGTAGATTGAGTTACTTGGTGCTTTCTGGTTAGCCATAGACAGAGCCAACTCAACAGGCCATTGGCATCATTGCTCCTTGGTGGCCCCTCTGTAAGCAGTGGACTCTTGCTCCACCTCACTCTTCTCCATCAAACGGGACTAACGAGGGTGTTACGAGACACAATCGTTGTTTATAGAGAGCCTTGGCATCTTGAATGAAAGGCATTAGCGCTAGGTAAACTTGTCCAAGGCAAGTTAAAGCTTTGATTGGTAGAGCCGAAGGAAGGAAAATATACCCCATTTCACCTGAGAATGATCCTACTTGGTGGGATAAGCAAGGTTTGACTTTACACAGGACTGGTGGGGATTTTTTTGTTCTCTTTTGAAAGGTGTTCACAATCCTTGAATTTCACTCTAGGCTCGAGGTTAGAGGACATTCTCAAACACATTCTAACTCATTAGAACGGTGGGGCATATAAATCATTCCTTCCACATAGCCAAGCATATAGCAAGTGCTCAGTAAAGATTTACTACATAGCCAAATAAATTACTTTATTTGCTCAAATCTGCCCTAACATCCATGAAAATAGGTTCCAAGAATTAGATTGTCATAACGATTTCAAATCACAAAAACATGAAGAATACAATGAAATATACTACATAATCATTTTGAGTTATAGCTAATATTCCATTAAGAGAAATTTAGAGCCTCAATCCTAGTACTTTGAGAGGCCAAGGTGGGAGGATCACTTGGGCCCAGGAGTTCGAGACCAACCTGAGCAAGAACGAGACCCCATCTCTACCAAAAATAGAAAAATTAGCCAGGAGTGGTGGCGCATGCCTGTAGTCCCAGCTACTTAGGAGGCTGAAGCAGGAAGATCATCTGAACCCAGGAGTTTGAGGTTGCAGTGAGCTATGGTGATGCCACTGCACTCTAGCCCTTGTGACAAAGTGAGACCCTGTCTCAAAAAAAAAAAAAAAAAGAGTAACTTAGAGGACCACTCACATATTCCTATAGGCTGAAGACTATGCATGCAAACAACAGCAAACTTGAAATACATGGTTCAAGTTAGTTGTATTATGTGAGTCTACACAGAGAGAAGCTGTAAAGTTATTTGACAGATTTTTAAACATATCCATCAGAACTTACACATTCTCATGAGTACAAAGCTCATGAGCCACCATCTTTATTCCAACAGTGATATCGTTGCTCAAAGCATTTTAAAACACCTTTTTAGAAAGTCTACACATAGCCTGAGTCCTACTCTTTTTAATGTCTGTTATAGTGGCAAATCTTCATATTTGGGGGATAAATTTGATTCTTTTAGATAGCTCAAGGGTATTAGTAACAGGTCAGTGATCAAGTATTCTAGGTTATTAACCAATAGAGAAATATGATACAATGTGATAAGAATTAATTTTCTTACATGGTTTTTATACTGGCTCTAAAAGCAAATCCAAAGAAGCAGTTTCAGAAATGCTTCTTTGAGGGCTGATTTAGTAAATATATCCACTCCCACAGAGTGGCCAGAACAAGCAAGAAGAACACAGCATAAGCATCATCATACCTGACACCTGTGTACTAGGATTTAGCATTTACAATGTGCTTTAGCAAATAGAACCTCATTTGCCTTCAGATCTGCCCCATCTCAGATCTGATTACAGACCCATGGTTCATATAGCCCCAAAGGCATCTACAACATATAATATGAGACAGTTTTTTGGTAGAACTCTACAATTAACAAAATCTATTTTAAATACTTAATAATGAAAACGTATCAATAGTCCTCCATTTTTATAAGTCTATCAGTTAAATGAGTCTCCCCAAGTCCACAAGGGCCTCAAGATAAAGATTGCTATTTGGAGGTCAAGGTGCCACGTCCACAACAGGAACAGAGATGTGATCTTCCACCTAGGGGACATTGTGGTGGGTGAAACCTCCTTATCATATTCAAAGATTAAACAGAGCTAAAGGGCAAAATAGGAAGTTAAAGGATCACAAGAAATGTAAGACCATAATTCCAAGTTAAATATCTTTGTTATTATCCTTAGAGTCGTCATTTCTTAACATTTCTTACTACCAATCCCTTTCACTCAGACATAATCCTGGCATCAGAATATCTACAACCTACTAGACACCGGTAAGCAACCAGAAGAATTTCTAGGCCACCAATACTCCCCTAAGCCAATTTTGAAAAGTATTGGAAGTAAGGATTTAAGTAGTGTTTTCTGGTAGCACAGGATAGAGTGGTGCACGTGGGAAGGAGTCTACACCACTGGGTTAGTATTGTCTTGCAGAGACAATTCATTCCCCAGCGACTGTCAAAAATACATACCAAGTATCACACTCATAGTTCTTTGTGCCTGTAGCTGTTTGCACATGGAGTTCAAATGCTGTCCATTCATTTACTGTGTGGGTGGTAGGGTATAAATGTCTTTTAACTGTCCTACTTTGCCTGGAACTGTCCTGGTTTTAGTACTGGAGGCTCCACATCCCAGGAAACTCCTCAGTTCTAGGCAAACCAGAACAAACCATCGGTCAGAGGATAAGGGTGCCCACCTGAGGCCACAGGATATATTACAGCTGCACATCAGGGATGGCCGCCAGCTCTCCTGACATCATCCATTAGGTCATCTTGTCTATTTGGCTGGTGCTCGCCTCCAAGAACTACCTTTCCCAAGCTCATGGCCCAACATGGTAAGAGAAGAAAATGAAGGCAAGCTCCAGGCCCCAACCTCAGCGTGATGCCTGGGCCATGCTACATCGCCCTCCTGGCCTCAGAGCATTTGTGTACTGTCCCAACCCGCGGGTATGTTATTCGCAGAACCTGGAGGAGGGAGCGGGAGTTGGATGGGACAAGAGACGCGAGAGATGGAGACAAGACAGTATTCTGATCAAGTCTCGCTTATTGAGCGTGAGGTTACAGCTTTTATAGACAAGCGAGAGGGGAACGCCCAATCACAATGCAAATTAGAAATAAAAAAGGACTGACCAATCAGCAGCAGGATATGCATATGAGGTCACTGGCTGTAAAGCGAAACTCACCATTCCTGGGAAACAGAAACTTAACTTCAGCTAT
>CAUYRT010072911.1:0-18723 GCA_963574885.1 Lepilemur ruficaudatus
AGCCAAAAGCAGAAAACTGGGCATCTCCCCTAGGACTCAGATACCTTCCAACCTAGCAGAGCTGGACTCTAATCATTGGGCTGCACTTTGAATAAAAATGTTCTCAAGATCTCAGCAAAAACAAATAATACAAATCCCTGGCAAGTGGTACAAGTTAGTAGAATTTTTTTTTTTTTAAAAGGCTAGTTAACTTTAAAAATAACAAATAGTTTTAATTTTTGAAATTATTAAGTACAGAGTAGTTAGATTTTTACAAAATAATATACAATTTTAAGTATATCTAATTGAAGTTTCTTTAATACAGCCTTATTTGATTACAGCTAAATAAATGCAGTCTTCCAACATGAAAAGGTTCCCCACCCCTGGGGTAGTATTTCTGTTGGATGGAAGCCTAGAAGTAGAATTCCTAGTGAAATTGCTGGGTCAAAGGTCATGGATATTTTTTATTTTGGTGGATGATGTCAATTTGCCTTACTAAAAGCTATACCTGTATTCACTCTTATCAGTGCAATATGGGAGTGCCCATTTTCCCTCACCAAATGTGATGTGATCTATTGAGATGTTGCCAATGAGGAGGGCAATATTGCATCTTGTTATTATTTAATTTTCATCTGTTTGTTACTGAAATGAATCATTTTCACAAACATTGGACATTTATATTCCTTCTTGCATGACTTTTTTGTTTATATTCTTTGTCAATTTTCTAGTTGGATGATTGTCTTTTTCATTCTTATTACTAGAATGTTAGTAAAATATTCTAGATATTAATCTTTGTTTTTACATATGTTGCATATATTTTTCTCCCAATCTCTCACTTATCTTTTAAATTTATTTTTATCTTTTCAAATAAAAGGCTCTGTATTTTAATTATGTTGACATTTTCTTCTATGATTTCTAGGCTTTGTATTATGCTAAGAAAATCATCCTCTTCCCAAAATTATTATAATGTTTCATTTCTTTTCTTCTAGCATTTTTATAGTTTGGATCTAGCATTTGTTTAAATGTCTGGATCTTAAATCTATTTGCAGTTTATGTTCATGAAAGATGCAGTGTAGAGATCTAATTAGATTGCCAATTATCTTTAGAATAATTCTTTTGTCTATCATTTCTGAAATTCCACAATTGTCGTATACTAAATTCCCTAATGTTATATTAATGTTTTTAATATACACAGAGTGTGTATGTGTGTGTATTTGCTACATATATACATATGTTTTAATATCTGGTAGCCAAGTTTCCTGTACCACGGAATTCACCCTAAAGCCAGCAATTATGTCAATGATCTAAAAGGACAAAAAATGGTAAATGAGATTAAGAGTTCAAGAAACTCTAATTTACTTATTGAAAAATTATGCTATTCAAAAGCACACACATAAAATACTTTTTAACTCATTCTTTTAAAATATTACAAAACATGTAGTGTAAATTAATGTGTAAACATGGTATTACAGGGCGCATTTTCTTAGGATCTCCTGAGGCCATGTGCTCCAGGCCATTCAAAAAATAAAAAATTTATAAAAAATTTGAAGTAAAAAAAAGTAAAAATTAATAAAAAAAAGTATAAAGAGAAAAAATTTTTTAAAAACAGTACTACAGAAAAGTATTCCTCTTTTTAACATTATCTCACAGTCTGGTTGCAAAAGAAATGCTTTTTGTGAAAGCATATGTTTTTGTCATTTCTTTAAGTTGAGAGTAAGTAATTGCTACCACATTTTACAGTTCATGTCATGACATAACTGTAATTAGGAAACAATTTATTCTGTCCATTGAGACAGAATAAATGGCTTGCAGTGGCATTCCATTTTGCTATTGCCAAAACTCTAGTCAAACAGAAATATAATTTTTCCACAGATGGGTCACTCCCAAGAGACCTCATGTCTGGAATTTTCCCTCCAGATTTAAAAAAAAATCTGCATTTTTAAAAAATCTTTGTTTCAACTCAGAAGAAAAAATGTTACACTAAATCTTATTCTTACTAACACCAAACTGTAGAAAAGAAACATTTTTTTGAAAAAAGGATTACTGAATAACCCAGGCAGACCTAGCGTGAAAGATATCATTAGTAAGGGGCATAGGTACTAATAAAGCCCACCATTTCTTCAGCCAGATGTTCACCCCATTGTTGCCACAGCCACAGATGTTTTGGAAGAAAAGAGGGCATGGAGACAGGATGGCAAAGAGATACAACAAAAACATGACCCCAACCCAGGACCCAAGTCTTTCCAACCCATCCACCCCTGTGCCATTCTTATGCAGTGTCAACATCTTCACAAAGGGAATGAATGGAAATGTATACAAACCACTGAATTATTAATGTTCTTCACACTGTGAAGCTAAGTGATGAAATGTTCCCCAAATTACCTTGACATGAAGAGGTGGATTTTATCATTCACTAGGTTTGCTGCTGAAGAACGTTCAGGCAGAGGCCATGCGTAGTTGAATATGGTCTAAGAAAAGGTCCACCACATGGCTCTTAAAGAAATTATGCCAATTGACATCAATGGGCATTCTCCATCCACTCCCATAAAAAAGCACAGATTAGGTGCTCCCAGGAGAATATTAGCATCTGTTTGCACACCTGAGCATTTGTTCCTTCAAATTGATGGAGACAATTAAGCCAGTCATAATTTGTATCTTGAGGATATAGTTACTCTTTATGTTAGCCAAGAGCCAAGATCATACCAATATTATTAAAACTGCTTTCTTATCCTTTAAAGATTGTATTTCCTACCATGCTCTGTGCTCATGTGTACATGTAATTGTCTTATTCCCTCCACACTAAAGCGCCAGGACCATGCTTTACTCATTTTTATGTCCCTTACACATCCCATACTCATTTTTATATCTTTTACAGCATAGAGAATAGTACCTTGCATTTAGTAGACGTTTAATAAACATAGTAGGTGAATTATGGGAAGCATCAAATATTTTCTAGAAGAACACGGCCTAGGTGGATATCTGGTCCAATATTACTCATATAAAAACTCAGTACTCTTTTGAAAATATAATTTCAAAGAGTACTAGATATTTAAAAGCCACTATAAAGAAAAAAGTTAGGTAGTTATAAATTGTGAATCAGTTGTCTCACATTCTTTTGGATAAATAATAATTCTTGTTTTACACACCAGAAGAAGACAATGTACATCTAACTCCTTAAAGATTTATTTTGCTTGTTCCTCTACACACTTAGAACTAAAAAAGTAGTAACTAAAATAAATGTATTCTTATTTATATTTCTTCATATGCCCTTCAGGATGAAGCATAAAGTAACACTTCAAACATCCCAAACTACAATTTGGGTCAATTAATCTGATATGGAAGTTCAAGTGGCCCTCCTTAGAACCAGAGTCATGTCAGTTTTGTGGTTCTGGGTTGTTCTATTATTGTTAGTAGGGTTCTAGAGGGAATTCTTAGGAAAGGGGTGGACAGTGTGTAGGAAGACTATAGGGTCCAGCCAAGAGGGTTGGAGTTACAAGCATAACAATTGCCCTGAAGGTGAAACTAGAGTACAGAAAAGGAAATCATGGAAATAATTTTGTCATAAGGCTTAGGCAAACTGGATATGGTGGGTTGCAGGAGGTTCACAGGTGTACTCAACTTGCACTCATTCCAGACCCACCACCAGCTACATCTGAGCCCAATGACAGACTTGTTGCCTCAGACAGCATGAGTTTAGAGCTGAGCAGGAGAGCAGCCTGCTGAGAGAAGAAGATCTTCTGTATCAACACCTGAGTAAGGCTGAGTGAGGCAGAAACTGACCAAGACATTACATTTATTAATGGGCCAATGTCCTTTCCCACTGTCTCTACTCATACCCATCAGCATAATTTAGCGTTAATGTGAACACATTTCAAATATGCTACTTTAGAAAATACATTCATTTTCTTTGTTTTTTAAAAATGGTAGGACTTGAGGAGGATAACAAGGAGAGCAGATGGCACAGAATAATATTTTAAAACATTTGTAAAACTGATTTGGGGGGATTAATTGCCACCATGATACAATGTATACCAGCTTTATAAACCAGTGTATGAAATGGACATCAGTATAACACTGTCCATGGGGACTATGCTATGAACTTGCCTTTCTGTGAGCTAATTTATCTAAACGCATATATATCACTTTAATACTTCATCCAATTAATTTTGCAAGATAGGACAAGGAGGATTCTATTTTATGCCAAATTTCCCTCCACAAGGATCATAACTGAGTACCATAGACTAGGATCTGGAAGGAATACCTTGGAATTGGAAATCAAAAGTTAATATCTTGTTATCATGCCCTAAGCCAGGCCAATAACCCAAATCAGGACATCCAGCAACGTGAAGAGAATAGCAAACTGTGGAGAACAGCCAGGAGTGGAAAAACTAGATTCGGAGCCCCAAATGGGAAAAAACTCCAAACAAAGGTTCAAAATAACATGATTTCTAGATCAGAATGCCAGGACAACATATGAAAGCCAATGTTAGATGAAGAAGGTCTTTGGGCTCCCATTCATTACAGAGAATTCTAAGAACCTGGGTTCATGGATGAGTGAAAGCTGAGAGGCAGGTATAGAATAGAATAACTACCTCCTTATCAGACACAGCCAAGTTGGTCAGTTCAAGAAGCTTAGTTACACTTGAAACTTAAAAGAGAAAAAACTAATTTCAAACGTTTTATGAAAGCATATTAGAAAAGCTATCATTGAGATTTCATCTCTGCTTATCATCCCAATTTTATCTGCCACGACTCTACAACATGAGCCACTCATGTTCCCTAATATGGCTTGGGCCTTCCTACCAATACACCTTTTGCTAGCTATTCTCCCTATCAAATAATGCCCTTGATCACACCCTCATTTACATAAGCATTTCCCATCCAAATCTCATGTGATATTTTCCACATCTCTCATGAGATTTTCTTAATTTATTCTAACTTGAACTGATTTCTCACTCCTCTGAACTCTCAGGTCACTCATTTGACCCTTCACATATATTGCTTTGCATTATTAATTGTATTTTCCTATTCCTACAATTAAGTAGCTTGCTAGCTCTTTGAGGAGGCAGTGATTGTATCTTATCACCTCTGGATTTCTAGTATATATTAAAGTACTCAGTAAAGATTTACTGAATTGAACTTAAAGTCAGAGACTCTGTCTTAGAGTATCTATCTCTGTATCTCCCCAGCTCTACCACATGCCTTGCTATAAAACCAAGCAACTCAAAAGGGTACCCAGTACTGGTTCTGATTGGTTGAAATACAAACACTTGTTTAATTTTTTTCTTTTGTTTTTATTCCCAGTATATTTCTTCTTTTCCAAAGCAACATTGTTCTGCTAGAATTTGAAAATTCTACTAAATGGAATTAGACCAAAACTACAAACTATGAAGGAAAAAGTATAAATCACATTGTACTGATAATATTTTTTCACTTCCCAAGTCCTACATAATAAATATAGACAAGATAGAAAATAGAGAAACACACACACAAAAAATTTTCTTAATAAAATCATTTATAGTATGTCCTCAAATAATATCATATGGTTATAACGTTGAGAAGAAAAAAAATCAATTCCCAGCTGGGGCCACTGTCTGTGTGGCATTTGAATGTTCTCCCCATGTCTGTGTGGGTTTTCTCCAGGTACTCTGGTTTCCTCCCACATCCCAAAGATGTGCATGTTAGGTGAATTGGCATGTCTACACGGTCCCCATGTGAGTGAGTGAGGGCGTGTGTGTGAGTCTGCCTGCAATGGTCCAGGGTGAATTCCCCCCTTGTGCTCTGAGTGGCTGAGGTGGGCTCTGATTAGCTGTGATCCTGAACTGGAATAAGCAGATTGGAGAATGATGAATGAATGAATACGAATTATGATAAAATAAAAATTTGTCATGTCTATGATTATCATAGAATTGCACAATAAATGACGCAGTACAAAAGCACTCAGAAAGCCCACCATATTTATGATTATTTTTGAACTGTTTGGTTCCAGGAGGTGCTCCTTACAGTTTTCACTTTGCAAACATTTATTTCTTGATTTAGCTCACCACCACTACAACCTCTGTCACTCACTGGTTCACCAAAAATTTGGTGAATAATTATCTTTCTTGTTTGTATTAATCTTTCTTCAATGTATGTATAGCTCAAATTCATTTCAGAGTTTTATATTAGAAGTGTTTGTGGTCTTTCTTTAGAAGTTTGGTGACGTTTTTGTGACCAGAAATATATGGTATGAACTTAACTCTTCATATCAATTAATTTATCCTAAAAATGGTTTTGTTATATATGTAATTTTGCTTAAAGTCACAGTTTCCAAGGACCTACTGATGATGTTAAGTGAGGACTTACTGTATCATACTTCCACCCAGAGACAGCCACTATTAATTTTCTTGTGCATACTCTTTCCTAACAATGCATCTCAAAGACTTAGAAAAACAAAAGCAAACCAAACCCAAAATTAGTAGAAGAAAAGAATAAAGACCAGAACAGAAGTAAATGAAATTGAAACAAACAAAAAAAAATACAAAAGACCAATGAAACAAAAAAGTTTTTTTGGAAAGATAAACAAAACTGACACACATTTAGCCAGACTAAAGACTCAAATAAAATCAGAGATGAAAAAGGAGACATTACAACTGACAATGCAGAAATCCAAAAGATCATTAGAGACTACTATGAGCAACTATATGCAAATAAATTGGAAAACTTAGAAGAAATGCATAACTTCCTAGACACATACAACCTCCTAAGATTGAACCAGGAAGCAATCCAAAACCTGAATAAACCAATAATAAGTAATGAAATAGAAGCAGTAATAAAATGTTTCCCATCAAAGAAAAGCTCAGGACCTGATGGCTTCACTGATGAATTATACAAGCATTCATGGAACTAATACCATCTCTACTTAAACTATTCCAAAAAATAGAGGAGGAGATACTCCTGAACTCGTTCTATGAGGCCTGAATCACCCTGATACCAAAACCAGACAAAGACAAAAAGAAAAAAAAGAAAAGAAAACTTAAGGCCAATATCTCGGATGTACATTAAAAAGATTATTTATCATGATCAAGAGGGATTCATCCCAGGGATGCAAGGATGGTTCAACATACGCAAATCAATCAATATGATGCGTCATATCAACAGAATGAAAGAAAAAATCATATTATCCTTTCAATTGATGCTGAAAAAGTATTTGATAAAATTTAACATCCCTTCATGATAAGAACCCTCAAAAAACTGGGAATAGAAAGGCTCAACACGATAAAAGCCATATATGACAAACCCACAGCTAGTATCATACTGAATGGGAAAAACTGAAAGCCTTTCCTCTAAGTTCTGGAACAAGACAAGGATTCCCACTTTCACCACCATTATCCTACACAGTATGAAGCTCTAGCTAGAGCAATTAGACAACAGAAAGAAATAAAGGGCACCCATGTTGGAAAGGAAGAAGTGAAATTATACTTGTGTGTAGAAGATACGTTCTTATATCTAGAGAAACCACAAGACTCCACAAAAAACAAAAACAAAAACTATTAGAACTGATAAACAATTCAGTAAAGTTGCAGGATATAAAATCAACATACAAAAATCAGTAGCATTTCTATATGTCAACAATAAACAATCTGAAAAAGAAACCAAGAAAATAATCCCATTTACAATAGCTACAAATAAAATAAAATACCTAGGAATAAACTTAAACAAAGAAGTGAAAGATCACTATAATGAAAACTACAAAACACTGATGAAAGAAATTGAAGATGACACAAAAAAAGTGGAAAGATATTCCATGCTCATGGATTAGAAGAATTGATATTGTTAAAATGTCCATATTACCAAAGCAATCTACAGATTCAATGCAATCCCAATCAAAATATCAATGACATTCCTCATAGAAATAGAAAAAATAATCCTAAAATTTGTATGGAATCACAAAAGACCAAGAAGAGACAAAGCCATCCCAAGCAAAAAGAACAAAACTGGAGGAATCACATTACCCAACTTCAAATTATACTTCAGAGCTGTAGTAACAAACACAGCATGATAATGGCATAAAAGTAGACACATGGACCAATGGAACAGAATAGAGAACCCAGAAATCAATCCACACATCTATAGTGAAGCTATCTTCAACAAATGTGCCAAGAACATATAGTAGAAGAAGGACAGTTTCTTCAATAAATGGTGTTAGGAAACCTGGATATCCATACACAGAAGAATAAAACTAGATCCTTTCTCTCACCACATACAAAAATCAAATCAAAATGGATTAAAGACTTATATCTACCTAAAACTATGAAACTACTGAAAAAAACATTGGGGAAATACTTAAGGACATTGGTCTGGGCAAGGACTTCTTGAGTAATACCCCCAAAACACAGACAACCAAAGCATAATTGGACAAATTGGATCACATCAAGCCAAAAAGCTTCTGCACAGCAAAAGAAACAATCAACAAAGTGAACAGACAACCCACAGAATGCGAGAAAATATTTGCAAACAACTCATTTGACAAGGGATTAATAACTAGAATATATAATGAGCTTCAACAACTATCAAGAGGAAAAAATCAGTAATCTGATTAAAGAATGGGCAAGGGATCTGAATAAACATTTTTCAAAAGAAGACATACAAATGTCAAACAGGTATATGAAAAAATGTTTGACAGCATTAGTCATTATAGAAATGCAAGTCAAACCTACAATGAGATATCATCTCACCTCAGTTAAAATGGCTTTTATCAAAACCCAGGCTGAGTCACATTAAAAGGGAATATTGAAGAGAAGACCCTAAACTCTAATCCTCCCGAGGCTCCATAAATCCAGAACTACCTGTGGCTTCAGACTTCATGATGTCAGCTATATAATGGATCAGCTCCTGCATTCCCAGGAGATTTCCTTTAAAATTTCATACGTAGTCCATCAATGAGATCTCTTTACTCAAGCTAGCTTGAATATTTTAAGAACCAAACTAAAGACTTTTCCAGACTTTTTCCATAGGTCTATATATTTTTCAAAAAGCTTTTTTGACAGTGATATGCTGCAGGCATTAAATATTAATGTGTGTCTTCACTGCAAATGGCTTCATGACATTTTGTTGTATCATATCTATTTAACCTATACTCTATTACTGGACATTTGAATTGTGTTCTAGCTCTACCCTAATATAAATTATTCTTCAGTTGACATTCTTGGAAAATATAATATATTGTATTTTCCAGTTATTTTCTCAGGGTAACAATATACTCTTCATACAATATAATTTACTTAATAGAGCTATCAAAATTATATCCTTAAGTTCTAAGCTGCCAAATGTTGATTAGAATAAGTAAGAGTTTGGAAACCAAAATGTTATTGTACTGGCATTCTATAAGCACTATTCTAAGACATCCAGAATAGGGATTTGTAAGGTCAGAATCCAGGAACAGGCTTCAGGGAATCCATGGATCTCCTAAAATTATATGCAAACATTTGTGTTCATGTACATATTTTCATCTTTCCTTAAGCAGATCTATAGATTTAAACAAATTCTCAAAGAGCCCATAATCTATAGGAGGCTAAAATATCTCTGATGTGGAGACTGAATGAACTTCATACATATACTGAACAATGATTATATGAACACAAATTACAATAACAAAGTGCATTTAATGTACTTAAATTATAAATTTTACTTCACACATATTATACTTCACACATATTAAGCTTGAAATAAATTTTAGTTAATATAATTCATAATTGTGTATACCAAATTTTCGATTGGCTTCTAAAGTATTTTAATTGCTACCCCCAGATGACACTTATAATTAAAAATATATCCATGGAAGTGGTAGATATTAAATGGATATAAAGTCTATCCACTAAAATGATGATTTCTATATGCCCACAAATTAAACATAAGCTTGCTCATCTATGCTCAGACTCCTATTACACAACTGTAGCATTTTTATTACCTGTGGAAAGAGCCATTTATTTTCTGTTTGATTACACAGGCGATAGTAGTACCACAAACCAAATTATATGAACAACTCTGATTTTGTCATCTGTTTTAAGATTACCAAATAAAGTTGTCAATGTGTTATTTTCTCTTGAACAACTCACTATAGCTATACTTAACCTCATCTTTATTGGCTTGCTTATGGCTTTTTGAGAAAGAAGCTATTCTATCATGATAAAATAATCACCTACAAAAACTTTGATATTTTCTTGTACAGTCTGAGTTTAAATCACCTGAAAAAAATCCATCAATGTACTTAAAAAGATCCATGCACTATTTTTAATGATGATACTGATATTAACTTTTACTGAAACTGAGTTATAGTTTCTTTTTTTGTTTGTTTGTTTTTTGAGACAGAGTCTCACTTTGTTGCCTGGGCTAGAGTGCGGTGGCATCAGCCTAGCTCACAGCAACCTCAAACTCCAGGGCTCAAGCGATCCTTCTGCCTCAGCCTCCCGAGTAGCTGGGACTACAGGTACAAGCCACCATGCCCAGCTAATTTTTTCTATATATATTTTTAGTTGGCCAATTAATTTCTTTCCATTTTTAGTAGAGATGGGGTCTCGCTCTTGCTCTGGCTGGTTTCGAACTCTGATCTTGAGCGATCCTCCCACCTAGGCCTCCCAGAGTGCTAGGATTACAGGCGTGAGCCACCGAGCCTGGCCTATAGTTTCTTTTTGATGAACATATTATTTGATTACTTCCACCTGAAATGTTCTTAAATATTTTTAGTAATGCATGTTCCACAATTTCATTCTGGATTATTGTAACAGCCATAAATATACAATCAATTCATATAGAAGGTTGAATTCCTCTCTTGGAGCACTTAGAGCAGTCTTATTTACTTTGCCAAGAGCTTCTATTAAGAAATGCTGTGGAAGTGTTTGATAATGTCTGTATCCTGATCATGAGTGTGTGGGGAGAGAGGGAACATCACAATCACATTTGCTTTTAAAAATATAAATGAAGAACCTAAGACTAATCTTAGCTTCCCCAACTGTAAAACGAAATTAAAACCTACTTTAGTTACTAAACCCTAAATATTTCCCTAGGCCCTTTTCTACCTGCCAGAGTCTTCATATGCCCTCAATTCCAGACTAGGTCTCTTCTGGTACAAACAAAAAATTCTATTGTCAAGAGGAGGAGAAACAATGAGATAAAGAAGGGAAAAGCGAATACTAATAGTGTAGATGGAAAGATAAGTAATTTTCATTTTCAAGAGTGAAAATTAAATTTCAGATGCCAGTAAAAAGTTTAAAAATCCAAACACTATTAGAAAAATAATGAAAATAAAAATCAGACCTGTTTTGAGAAGTTAGCATAGTAATAAATGAAGTCACCTGGGAAAATAGGGCCTGCAGTTTCCCATAAGGCATGACTTTAACACATTGATTATAATAATTATTATTATTATTTCGATGTGATATTATACCCATTTGAGAAATATTCATGTCCTCAAACAATACATACTCTTATGTAAAGGATCATGATGGCTGGAGGTTGTGCCCTCTTTAGCCAAACTGAGGATCTATGAACTTACCTTCCCCATTAGTTACTCTGACAGGCTCTAGACACTAAAGGCCACCTTGAGAGTAACCAGAATCAAGATTTGTGAAAGCCGACTTCTGTATTTATCACTGAAGCAATGACTGCTCCAGGTGGCACATGCTTAGAGAATTGCCAACAATGTTTCTGACAATTAAATTGTACCTATTCACAAAGAAATGAGTAGTAGCATTTACAGACTACCCCCACTTAATAGGATACTCTGACATGAAATCTCTTTAGTTTAACATTTTCAAGTCAGTGGTTCTATTTTATTTCTCAAGAACAAATGAGGAAAGCATAGCAATAGAAAGATAATCTGTTATATGCCAACATGAACTTAAAGGTAGACAATATTTTTCTAAATCTTGTCCTTTGCATTCTTTACCATTTACAAACCCGCAAGAGCTTTGGAATTAATTAGCACTTAGAAGTCACAGCAAAGTCTTCATTATTTAAAAATAGTCAAGTAGCAGGGAAATCATTCTTGTGCAAAACAAGAGACATTTTTAAAATAAAAATATGCTGATGAGTAGTTGATTTTATCATCTTTTTTTCTTTCTTTTACCTCATTAAACTGAATTCAAAATACAGTATTTTAAATTAAGCTAACCAGAATATGTTGCCCATATTTCACCATATATTATAATACCCAAACAGAGAATAGAATTAAGGCATATGAATAGTGACAATCCATATTTCTTCTGACTGTGTCCCCCAAATCACAATTTTGGGATCCCCAGATGTTCTCAAAATCTCTCCAGTTCTACCTGGGAGTCCCCAGGAGCAAATCTCTTCTGCTTCTACTACCTGAGTAGGAGCAGCCATGCTGCTAAACTCTCATGATGCTAAATGTAGAGAGTTTTCTGGAAGTAACTTCAATTTGCCAAAGCCATGTAGTGTTCCCTCCTGAAAGGGGACAATATATCTCTTCCTTTTTGGCTTCATGCCTAGAGACCAAGGTAGAGATGCTTAGTGTCCTCACGTTTTAGACACTCCTATTCTCAACTCCTCTTCTCTGTAAGTCCTCTGTGACACTGGATCAGGCTGACAAGATACTACACATCTAATTAAGGCTCCCTTAGATGCCAGAGACTTCTGTTAAACCAAGCCTTCTGCTCCCCACTTTCACTTCTAAGCATGAGTTCTTTCCTAGGAGGCTGTACTTAGTCACGCAAATAGACCAGTGGCAGGCCACGCCCCCAGCCAGCCAGACATGTTTGAATCCTAGAAGAAAATACAGTGTAAACTCCAATGGAGTCCCCCAGTATTCTCCAAAAGAACTAATGTAACGGTTGGCAGCCATCCTTAATTACTATTATGTACCCAGTGGGAATAAAAGGCTAAACATGGTCTGGTGAATTGAAACAACAGAAGGCAAAACAAATTATTCACAATGATCAAGCCGGTGATATTGATGTGAAAATAAACAGATCAGTAGTACAGAACTGAGATTTCAAAAGTGGACCCACACATATATGGACATTGGATTTTTGAACAGATATGCATAGGCAATTCAGTAAGAAAGCATAGTCTTTTCAATAAATGGTGTTGAAGTAATTGGATATCAATATGCAAAGAAACACTTTCTATCTCATACCATATACATAAATTAATTTAAATACACCAAAGACCTGAATGTAAAATCTAAAACTATAAAACTTCTGGACAAAAACATACGAGAAATTACCTGTGATCTTTGGGTAGGCAAAGAATTCTCAGCTATACCACCAAAAACATAATTAAAAATTTTTAAAAACTGATAAATTGGAGCTATGATCTGAATGTTTGTGTTCTCCCAAAATTCATATGCTAAAATCTTAACCTCTAAGATAATAGTATTAGGAAATGGAGACTTTGGGAGGTGATTCAGTCATAAGGGCAAAGCCCTCACAAATGGCATTGGTACTCTGATAAAAGAAGTCCCAGAGAGCTAACTTGCCCCTTCCCTCATGTGAGGACATGGCAAGAAGGCATCATCTATGAATCAGAAAGCAGGCTCTCATCAGACATTGAATCTGCTGGTCCTTTGACCTTGAACTTTCCAGCCTTTACAACTGTAAGAAATAAATTTCTGTTGTTTATAAGCTACCCAACTTATGGCATTTTGTTATAGCAGCCCAAATGGACTGAGAAAATTGACTTTGTAAAATTTAAAAATTTTTGTTCTTAAAAAGATACTAACAGAAAAAAAAAGAAAAGCCACATACTTAGAGAAAATATTATATATATATATATACACTTTTTTTGTTTTCTTGATACAAAGTCTCACTCTGTCATGCTCGGTAGAGTGCAGTGGCATCATCATTAGCTCATTGCAACCTCAAACTCCTGGGCTCAAGTTATCCTCTTGCCTCAGCCTCCCGAGTAGTTTGGACTACAGGCATGCACCAGGATGCCAGCTAGTTTTTCTATTTTTAGTAGAGACGAGGTCTCACTCTTATTGCTCAGGCTGGTCTCAAACTCCTGAGCTCAAGCAATCCTTGTGTCTCGACCTTCCAAAGTGCTAGGATTACAAGTATAAGCCACTGCACCCAACCAGATATATTTTTTAAAACTCTCAAAACTCAACAGTATATAAAAAAAAACCAAACAGTAGAACTATTTTTTTTAAATGGTCAAAATATTTAAGCAGACACTTCACCAAAGAAGGTTTATGGATGGCGATAAGCATATGAAAAGATGTTGAACACCTTTAGTCATTAGGGAAATGCAAATTAAAACCACAATGAGTTACCACTACACAACTCTTAGAATGACCAAAACTAAAAAGACTGACCATATCAAATGTTGCCAAGGATATGAAGCAACTGTAAGCAATTCTCTTCCACTGCTAGTAAGAATGTAAAACGGTACAATCTCTTTAGAAAACAGGCTGGCAGTTTTTGAAAAATTAAATGTAAACCTACCAGGGCATTCCAACATTCTTCTCCTAAATAAAATGAAAATACATGTCCATACAAAGATTTATATAAGAATGTTCATAGCAGCTTTGTTGAAATAACCCAAACTGGAAACAACCCAAAATGGATAAACAAAATGTATTGTGTATCCATATAATGGAGTATCACTCAGCAATAAAATGAGTTAACTATTGATACACAAAACAACATAGACAAATCCAAAATATTTATGTTGAGTGAAAGAAGCCAGACAAAAATGAATATGTACTAAATGAATCCCTTTATCTTAAATTCTAAGATATAAAACAAAATAAATTCATAGAAAACAGATCAGTGGTTTCTTGAGGATATAGGGAGTAGGAGAGAGAGGAGGAATTATAAAGAGGCACAAGAAGATTTTTGGGTGTGATAGGTATGTTCATATTATGATTATGTTGATAGTTTCACGGGTATATAAATAAGCTAAAACATCAAATTTTACACTTTAATATATGCGGCTTGTCATATGTACATTATACCTAAAGTTTTTAATGCTGTTTAAAACAAACCAAAACACACACACACAAAAAAGTGCTTTCCCAGACTATCAAATGGCAAATATCACTTGAAGTTTCAAACTTAGCACCAGTATTAAGAAATACTAACATTCATAGCAACTTCCTAACTTCTAAACAGTTTGCAAAGCCTGAAAAAAAGAGAGATTTGGAATTACAATACTTTAAGTCACTAATAGTCTTATTTTGCACCTTAGTGAAATAGCAAAATGTTAAATGACCACTGTTTTGGAAGCAGTGAAATGTTAAATTGCTACTCTTTAACATGAAAGCCTTGAATCAATTTAAGAAGGACTATTTCTAGGGATCCTGGAATAGGAGTCCACTCTTCCTGAAGTTTAAGCTTAAAAGTACAAAACACAGTGCATTTTACTGTGGGCTGCACTGTAACCCCAACCTTTGAAAGTGTTAACAAGACATTAGGTACCTAGCATTCTAGCTATTCAGTGGGTCAAGAAATCCATTGACAATAATAGGATGATAACATTTTTATCATATCTATGTTGTAGGTCATCAATTTTACCTTGTGCCAGGCCTAATCTGTATGCCTGACATACAAAAGTGATTAATAAGGTCTCTGCCTTAAGAAATTCATAGTTTACTATAAGTTTAGTATTTTAAGGAACTCATAATTTAGTATTATTTTGATATCAATAAGCAATGCTATTGTGTAATGAATATAATTTAGTAGACATATTGCTAAAGAAAAAGATGCAACTCTATAATTGCAGGAATAATTGCTCTGAAACTATAAGGAACATGGCTTTATGCCCAGGAAAGAATAAAGTTTACTGGATGAGATGATGGTTTTGATTTGTGAACAGCCTGTGAATCAGACATTCTGACGCAAAAAAGATCAAACACAGTGCACAGACGGTGCATGAGAAAAAACCTAACTCTGTGTAGCAGTGTCCTAGATTATGGTCAGCAAGCATAAACAAACAAATGCATCTTCTTATGGGTGTAGTACAAGTGTAATAAGTGTATAGGCACTGCCCTCTAATTAGTTTGCAACCTTTCATAATAGCCCTCAGGCCTTTTAACAAATCTTGCTTTGGAAATTTGGCTTAACTCTAAATTCTTCAACCCTGTCTATACAACAGAGCAAAATGAAGATTTGAGGACATTAAGCTTAATACAGTAAGTCTGAATGATTCAAATGTGTATTGCTGACCTGTGGAAACTAAATATTGAGTCCTAAATTTGTCTCTTTTATTAAATGTAAAAAATTTGATTCAGCTAATACAAACTAGAAATAATTACGCATTGTACCCCTGGTTAATATGCCCATGCTTAATTAAAAGGGCTTTGTTGAAGTTCTTGAGGTGTTTCGGTTTTCTCTCTAGTTTCAAATTTTCTACCAAATAATATAAAAATAAGTACAATAGAAAATTATATTCTGTGTTTAGTAACACAAGATAACCTGTTATTTTGCAGACCAGGATTGGTTGAACAAGCAACTGGGTTACCATACTAATAGAAAAGCTCTTAAAGTATTTGTTTCACTTCTCTCATTCTTCTTAGTCTACATTAATCACAGAAAGCACAGTGATGCTGTAAAAACTTATTTCTACTATCAAGAACCAAAGTTAAACCAATACAGACTGATTCAACTTTCTGGAGTACATTCTTAGTATAAACAGACATTAACTTGGCTACATTTTTCTAAATGGTATACTATTTCCAGCTTGCTAACAGACTAAATGCACCTTGCTGTTATATGAATTTGTATCATTATATATATTATTATTATATGTTATTATATCATCATAATATCGTAATGAAGCAATTTTCATAATACTGAAGTGAGTGAATGAGAATAACTGAAATATGAGCATTCGAGAATTTCTAGAATGCACACTCTAACATCAGCAAGAGAAATGGAAACAAAACCTAGTTTTAATTATTCTGTTCTCTTTCTAGAGATTCCTTCCCTAAGAATATATCTACCATGCTAGCTTTTTTAAAAAAAATCTATTTCTAGAATAAAGATGAAATGTTCTCACCAGGAACCAATCTGTGCAGGGATGTGTAGAGAATTACAAACAGTACATTTATTCCTCCTCCCATGTTCTCTCCCCCCCTTAATTACGTACTCCAATTGCATTAACATTACTTCTCTTGGGAATTTTCCATTAACTGATCAGTCTGTCCATTAGGATATTTTCCCTGATATCATATTGATCTCCTGCTCTCATTTGCTATTTTTCCCCCTATTAGCGCTAATTAGGTCCCCTTGGATCAGGGAGAATAATGCTGTTCCCTCTTGGCATTCCTTCTCAAATGCTGTAGACAATGATGCACAGCTTTATTTATTATGCATTGAATACTTTTAAGTTGTCCTCAACAATTCTGCGAGATTGTAATTAAGTCAACCTGCATGTCTTGAAAGCTTTTAAACTATCTGATCTTTTCAAAGCTAAGGTATTTAAAATTGATTATAACATATTAGAGAAAGATTGCTGATTTCTACATCAATGATTTTGAATTGTAGCTAGAGTTTAAACAAAAAAAAGAGAGAGGGGGAGGAAGGAAAGAAGAGCGGAATGAGCAGGGGAGAGAGAGAGAGTGAGAGAAAAGGAAAGGAAAAGGAAAGATGTGGTTTACCAAAAAACATTATATGCAGAATTTCACAGAAAAGACATTTATAATCATCATTTTAACTATGAGATTGATAAACCCAATTTCTAATTTAAAGCAAAAATATTATAACTTTAAGATTAGTCCAGTTTTTACACTTATGAGCTTAAACACTTGGTGACTCCTTTTTTCCTTTCGTATTTCTCCTCTCTGCTGCTATTCCCTCAAAATATCTTTTGTTCAAACCATCTTAGGCACTCAAAATTTGCTGATTAATTGACAAGTACAGTATTGATGAATGATGGGGGGAATAAATACTTACAACAGGATTAAAATGTCTTATTTTCATAAGATTTAATGTGAGACATTGGTTGCCATATAATTTAAGTAACTATGGGAATCCAGGTTTGAATTACTTCTTTTAATAATTATTAAATGACAAGAGAGTGGTATGCAAAAAATAAGTGAAGGGGACTGTTCTAGATTAAAACAGGTGAAAGAGATCTAACAATCAAACATTATGTGAGAAACTTGTTAGCATCCTGTTGTAAACTAACTGCAAAAAGACATTTTTGAGCCAACTGGGGCAATTTGATTATAGACTGTTACTACATGATACCAAGCAATTATTGCCAATTTGTAAGGTCTGATAATGGCTCTATGGTTATATAATAAAATTTCTCTAACTCTTATTGACGCATACTGAGTTAATTATGACTAGCTGGAAAATGATATGCTGTTTGGGATTTGCTTTAAAGCATTTTAGGAGCATCAAAGCATTTAAAGAGAAGTAGGTTATACATAAAGTAAATAAGGTAAAACTCTGATAATTTTTGGCTGTACTACATGATGCATGTATGGAAATGCATTATGCTATTCTCTTATGTATGTTTAAAACTTTCTTATTTTTTAATTTTTTTTTGAGACAGAGTCTCACTCTGTTGCCTGGGCTAGAGTGCCGTGGCATCAACCTAGCACACAGCAACCTCAAACTCCTGGGCTCAAACGATCCTCCTGCCTCAGCCTCCCAAGTAGCTGGGACTACAGGCATGCACCACCATGCCTGGCTAATTTTTTGTATATATTTTTAGTTGGCCAATTAATTTCTTTCTATTTTTAGTAGAGACAGGATCTCGCTCTTGTTCAGGCTGGTTTTGAACTCCTGACCT
>CAUYRT010072916.1:0-16180 GCA_963574885.1 Lepilemur ruficaudatus
CATCTAGCTCCTACAACAGAGCCTGGAACTTTTAAGATGTGCATTACTATTTGTTGTTCATATTGAATCGCTCCCCTCCTCTGCAGACATTAGTGTTTCCCAGTAGCATCTAAAAGTGTTTACTCCCTAATCTCTGGAACCTGTGAAAATGTTACTCAAAAGGAACTTTGCACATGTGATTACAGCACATACCTTAAGATAGGGAGGGGATCCGGGAGTATCCAGGTAGGCCCCTCTAACCCCACAGGACCTGAAAAACAGAGAAAGCCTTCTCTGGCTGGAGATGGAGATGTGGCAGGCAAGAAGTCAGAGAAATTCAAAGAGCGAGAAGGACAAGTTTGAGGATGGGAGTTTAGCGTGACCAGGAAAGCAGCCGTAAGCAGCTGGGAGAGACTTCCAGCTGACATCTACCAAGGGAGCGATGACCTCAGTCCTACAATTGCAAAGAACTGAATTCTGCCAACAACCTGCATGAACTTGAAAGTAGATTCTTCCCAGAGCCTCCCAGTAAGAGCCCAGCTGGCCAACACCTTGATTTCGGCCTTGGGAAACAACAGAGAAACCAACCGAACTAACAGACTTCTGACCTGCATAGCAGTGAGATAATAAGCTTGTGTTGTTTCAGAGCACTAAATTTGCGGTAATTTGTTATGGCAGCAATAGAATGATATTTGTGGTTTTTCATAAGGAATTCAGATCTTCGTGAACTGGTCTCCAACCAACGTTTGTCTGTTACTGTATTTCTTCCTATACTCCATGTCCCAGCTACAAATGACATTGCACCATCCATCAACCCCACGGCCCTGTGTTCTCACCTGTGCTTTTGTTCATGGAAACTTAGTTTGAGCCTTTCCCTTACTCTGCCTGGAAACACCCTCCTCATTGTTATAGCTCCGGCACTGCCGAGTTTCAGAAGGCAAGTTACTTAACGTGTAGGTGTCCATCCATCTGTAAAATATAAAAATAATACTTTATTCAACAAGTTTTTGGTACCTACTGTGTGCCAGGAGCTGCGTATAAAGTAGCTTTCTCATAAAAATAGTCTCGCTTGGCGTTCCTTTCTCATAAGGTGTGCTATGAGAGATTTTTTTTTTCTTTGATGATAATTGGGGGATACTGCTTGAGAAGGAGAGACACATAAAAATGAAAGGGACCAGGGAGATAATTGACTCAATTAATTACAGCTCTTTCATTTTAAAGATGAAGAGAATTAAAGTGAGAGGTTTGCCTAAGGCCATACACGGGCCCATGTCAAATTCAAGATTTAGACCCTGGTCCCAGACTTCAAAGCCAATCCCTTTTCCACTATTTCTTCATTCCTCTAGGTAAATATTTAAAAAGTTATAAACAAACAGGAAAACTCAGATAGTCCAGTAGTTTCAGGTATCATTGAGATCAGTGTTGAAAACCTCCCACACCTGGTTTTAACAACCGTCGCAAAATACCAAGCACCTTGTCTGTGCCCATACTAGCTTATCCATAAACCAAAGAATTAAAACCTAACCAGTCTTTAACGGTGCCTAGAGGTCATATCCTACAAATGTATAACGTGGCTACTTTCCCTCCTAAGACAGAACCTTGACAATCAAAACTATATGCAGCTGTCCTCATTTTCCAAAGCAATATATTACGGCATTTTTTTCTGTTAAAAATAAGGGAAAGAAACTCTTTAAAATGCCCCTGCTGACAGTAAATAGGCAAAAAATAATGCAAATGAGATAGTGGGCTCAAGCTTTCAACAAGGTGGAAAAGAAGTTAAAATAGTAGAGAATGTTTAGAACTGTGCTTGAAGTTGAAACATGAAGTTTCGTTTATAAAGCAAAGAGAAGTTTTCAGGGGTGTGACATGGCAATAGTGGGATGCCATGGGCACCGTTCCTCAGTAAAGTGGGCAGCCAAAAGGATAGAAATGCTTTCTCCTCCATCTACTAACCTCCCAACCAGCAGAACACACTTGCCAGCTGTTCAGCATTGTTTTCATTGTCATCGAAGTTGGAAAGGCTGAGCTTTTTATTTTTGTTATTTATTTTTAAAAATTGTTTTACCTTTAAGAGAGGTGGGGACTTCCTTGAGGAAGTCTTTGAGAGGTCTGGTTGCAATAGTGAGTTGGATGCAAAACAGGGAACAGAATGCTTTCTGTCCAATCGTACCACTAAGGAAATGTCCAGTTTATTCAGGACAAAGCCTTTGAGGTCATCTGGTTGTCCCGTGTTTGTGTGCATTTCGGAGTGAGTGAATAAGTAGGGAGACTTTATCTGACCAGCAGGTTGGGGGACAGAGAGTGGTCATCCTATCATCACTGGAGCCTGTTTGGATAGCCCCCCTCTTAGAATATTATACTACCTGATGTCGCCTCACTATAAAGCAATAGTAATTGAGACAGCTTGAAACAGACTCAAGAATAGAAGACAAACAGATCAATAGAATAGACTAGAGAATTTAGAAATAGACTGCCACCTGTGAAGTCACTTGGTGTTTGGCAAAGGCACCAATGCAATTCTGAGAAAGAATGGTCATTTTGATAAATTGTGCCAAAGTATTATTGAATAACCATATGAAAAACCTGAACCTTGAGTTATACCTCACATCATATATAAAAATTTAATTCTGTATGGATTATAGACCTAAATGTAAAGTATAAAACAATAAAGCTTCTAGCAGGAAACATTGAGAGTGTGTATATAACCTTGGGAATTACTTCTTAAGCTAAAGATAATAAAGATACTAACTGTAAAAGGAAATTATTAAATTGTATTTCATATATATATACACATATGTGTGTTCTTCATTTAAAAAATTAAGAAATTTGAAAGACCAGCCACAAAATGGAAGAAGACATTTACCCAAAAAAGAATATACCCAACAAAGAAGTTATGTATAAAATATGTTTTAACATACCTCTTGCAAATTAAGATAAATGCAAACAAACATACAAATATGAACAAAAGACTTGAACAGGCACTTCACCAAAGAGATTGTCTACATTGTTAATTAGCACATAAAAAGGTGCTCAGTATCATTAATCACTAGAGAAATGCAATCTAAAACCACAATGTGCTACCGCT
Organism: Lepilemur ruficaudatus; assembly: GCA_963574885.1. Classification (NCBI taxonomy): domain Eukaryota; kingdom Metazoa; phylum Chordata; class Mammalia; order Primates; family Lepilemuridae; genus Lepilemur; species Lepilemur ruficaudatus. The sequence goes on from CAUYRT010072916.1 coordinate 3,065, forward strand.
ACACCCCCACCGGAATGGCTAAAATTAAAACCATTGGCAAATACTAAGTGTTGAAGAGGACATGGAGCAACTCTAATTCTTATATTGCTAATGGGTATGCAAATTGGCAAAATCACCTTGGAAAATTCTTTGTTGGTATCTTCTAAAGCTAAACGTATGCCTACCCTATGACCCAGCAATTCCACTCCTAGGTATATACCCAAGGAAAATGAAGGTATATGTCCACTAAAGAGCTGTACAAGAATGTGCATAGCAACTTCTTCATTAATATCCAATGATTAGAAATAGCCTAAGTGTCCATCATTGGCAAAATGGATAAATATTATATATTCAGACAATGAAACACTGCACAGAAATAAAAAAAAATAATGCTGCTAATCACAACAGCATAGGTGAGTCTTACAGGTGTAATGTTGAGTGAAAGAGATCAAGATTCCATTTATATTGAGTTCAAGAACAGGCAAAACTAATCTATCGAGATAGAAGGCATTAAAGGCAGCAGTGTGAGATCAGCTGGAATGAGGATGAGGGAGCATTCAGGGGTTCTGGAAATCTTCTATGTCTTGACCTGAGTATTGATTACACAAGTCTAAATAAATTAAAATTCATCAAGCTAAAAACTTAAACTTTGTGCACTTTACCATGTTTACTTTATATCACTTTTTAAAGGCATTGTTCTAGGGTTTACAATATATGCCTTAAATTTATCAACATCTACCTTCAAATAATATCATTCCACTTCATATTAATATATAGTGTAAGAACTTTACACTAGTATATTTCCATTTTCTATTCGAATTCTTTGTGTCCTTGTTATACATTCAAATTCTACATAGGTTATAAACACCAAAAATACAGTGCTATGTTTTGCTCTAAGTAATTATCTCTTACAGAGATTTTAAAACTAACATAAATATTTTAAAATTAAATATACTTACCCACATATTTACCATATCCAGAACTCTTCATTTTGTGTTGACACAAATTTCCATCTGTTATCATTGTCCTTCTGCCTGAAGAGCTTCCTTTAACACTCTTTAGACTTGCAACAAATTTCTTCAACTTTTGTTTGCCTGAAAAAAGTCTTTATTGTGCCTTCACTTTTAAAAGGAAATTTTGTTGGGCTTAATGTTCTAGGTTGACAGGTGTGTGGGGGGGGTTGGTTTTTTGGTTTTTTCAGTTGTTTAAAGAAGTTGTTCCATTTTCTTCTAGTTTGCTATTTTCAGACAAAAAGTTGGTTGTCATTCTTTGTTTCTTTTTATATAAAGTGTATATTTTTTCCCTCTTTGAGGCAACTTTGAGGATTTTCTCTTCATTACTGGTTTTTAGTAAGTTGATTATGTTATGCCTTGATGTTATTTTCTTTGTTTCTTCTGCTTAGGATTCACTGAACTTCTGGGGTCTGTGGGTTTATTATTTTCATCAAATTTGTAAACATTTTGGCTGTTTTTCTTTAAATATTTTTATGTTCCTCCTTCTTCTCTTACTGGGACTTTAATTACCCGTCTATTAGACTGGTATTATCCCAGAGCTCACTGAGGTTCTGGATTTATTTGTTTTGTTTTGTTAGTATTTTTGTCTCTGTGCTTCATTTTGGATTGTTTTTATTGCTTTCTCTATGAGTTCACTAGCATTTTCTTCTGCAATTTCTAATCTGTTCTTAATCCCATCAGTGCATTTGCTATTTTATATAGTATACTTTTTAATCTCTAGAAGTTCTATTTTTCCTCTATCTATGTTTTCCATTTCTCTCCTCCTTATGTTAATGTTTCCCTCTACATTCTTGGGAATATGGAACATAGTTATAATAGTTGTTTTAACTTTCATTTCTGCTCTTTCCATCAGCCTTCTCGTTTTTGATCTGTTTCTGTTTTGATTGAGTTTTCCTTATTATGGGTCATATTTTCCTGCTTCATGGTATACCTGGTAATTTATGATTGAATGCCATGACTTTTACATTGCAAATTCTTTGTGTTGGATGCTGCATTTTGTTATATTCCTCTCAATAGCGGTGTACTTAATTTTGGCATATAGTTAAGTTACTTGGAATAAGCTTGATACAGTCTAAGCTTGCTTTTAAGCTTTTCTCGGGACAATTCTAGATAGAGCAATTAATTAATCAAGTTTGCCTAGAACTAAGGAGGTTCCCAAGGCATAGGGTTTTCAGTTTAAAAGTAAGATGGAAGAGTTTCTGGTAAGTGGAACTTTTAGTTTTAAATCTGGGAAAGCCCAAGAAAATCAGAACAAGTTTTTCATCCTAGATCCAGAGCATGCTTTAGTCCAGGGATAATTTAGCCCCACTACTAAATTTTGAGTACCCTACTCATAAGGTCTTTACACTCTAGCTGGTAAGAACATGAACTATCCCCAGCCTTGTGTGGGTTCTGGAGATGATTGAGCCTATTGTTTTCTGATGGGTCTTTTCCTGACCTTGAGTAGTTTCCTTTCGGGAATGTTCAGGTTAGTACTCATCCAAAGACTTACAGGTCTCCCTGGGTTTTTGTTTGTTTGTTTCTGCGTAACTCCATCTTTTCCTATACTCCATCCTGCAAGTTTTAGCCACCCTGGCTCCCTGAACCTCAATATCTGTATCCTCAACCCAGTGAAACTGATGAGCTCTGTTTGCATTCTTCCACACTGCTCTGCTGCCTGAAAACTGCCTCCAGGCAGTAAGCCAGGGTAATCATAGGGATAATTTTGTTTGCTTCCTTTTTGCAGGAATCACAATCCTGAAATGCCTGTTGTCTAATGTCTGAAAACTGATACTTAATATAGTTTGTCTGGTTTTCTTGTCGTTTAGGATGAGAGTGTAAATATATCGTTTCTAGTACTTCCTTGCGCCATAAGCAGAAGTCCTTATTCTGTATTTTATACCTTAATTTTTTAAAAAATATATATGTTGTGAATACTTAAAGAGGTTGCTCTTTCCCTGGTTACACCATTTTTGCTGTTTTCAGTTTACTCTTACTAAGACGATGAAATATTTGAAAATAACAATAGCAACTATTTACAGAGGTCCCCTCTTATGTCTCAGCCCCATGCCAGATGTTTCATATACATCATCTTGAATCTTCACAAACACTTCTAAAGGCAGATATTATTGCTATCACTATCTCCACTTTAGAGCTATTAAAACTGGGATCCAAAGCCTTCGGTAACTTGACTAAACCCATCGTATGGAACAGCTTACATTTGAATGCGGCCTGAGTACTCATTTATTCATGCCACAATGCCTAGCGTGTGGTATTTAAAAAGATATCACATCAAAAACAGTTGGGACCAAAATAATTTTGTGGTCACAGGGTTAACTCATGCATAAAATGTAAGTAATTCTGATAATAGTGTTTTATGCTATAGGTGAATAGCTAATTTATTACAGGGAGAGAGAGGGAGAATGTGTGTGCGTATGTATATGTGCTGTGATGTGCTTGGTGAAGTGGACAAAGGAGGCTTACCTGACCACAGTGACCTTCTGTGAGCCCTGATGACTTTGCATGTAATACTGAAATTATATTCAATTCCAGAGTTATTGTATTAATTTCCTGGGCTGCCATAACAAATTACCATAAACGTAATGGCTTAAAACAACAATTTGTTCTCTCACAGTTCTGGGGGCCAGATATCTTAAATTGAGGCTTTAGTGGGGCTCATCCCATTGGGAGGCTCTAGGGAGGAATCCTTCCTTGACTCCCTTAGCGTCTGGGGACTCCTGGCACTTTCTTGTGTTGGTGACTTTCTTGGCTCATGGCTTCATAATTCCAGTCTCTGCCACCATCTTCATGTGGCCTTCTTTTCTGTCTTTCTGTTTCCTTTTCTCTTCTCTTCTGAGGAATTGTCATTACATTTGGGGGTCACTCTAGCCCAGGATAATCGCATCTCAACATGCTCAATTATATCTGAAATGACCTTGTTTTCCATTTACAGGTATCAGGGGTTAGGACTTGGACATGTCTTTTGGGGGGATACAATTCAATCCACTACAGTTTCTATGAGGGCTCTGGATTCTTCCAAAATAGCTGCTCTTTAATATTATACCAGGAGGGCCATCAAGCTGTCTTGAAGAAGTGGTTTGGATACCTCTGTGTTCATGTTCATGTTTGTTGAAGTTTTTAGAAAGTTAAATACAGAAGAGTGCCCTTTTTCTTTGATATCCTAACTCTCTATGCTCCATCCAACAGAGGCTTGCTACGCTGCAACCCAGGCATCTAACTCCTGTAAGTTTTCATAAACCACGACTAAGAAATAGCTCTAGACACCCAGATCTGAACAAGACGGACCTCTAACTTGTATATCCGAGCCTGGGAGTGTCCTCTTTCCAGGTATCTCTCTTTCCATTCCAACAGCAAGACAGCCCCTGGGTCTTTGCCACCTTTGAGTTGCAGATTCTACCTTCCAAGATTCCATTTCACTCCCTTTCTGCACAGATTTGGTGACCAGCTATCCTGTTTTGCAACTTTCTTCTAAATTCTTTTTCTCTGCACACACAAGCAACAACTTTTCTTCTTAATTCTTCTTTGTGATCTTGCCAATTAAGTATCTTAAACATGATGGGACTGAATTTTTAAGGTATTAGACTTAATAACTAGGTCATTACCACGATTTACTAACCCGGACTCATTAACAGTGATCCTTTCTTTTCACTTTGCCACAGCATAATGAGGTTATTAATTAGAGCAAGAGACATGAGTACTCTGGTACTTATGCTTTAATGCCATCTGGGGAGATGGCTAGGTCTTTGGTCGTAACTCCTATTAAAAGACTCCAAGGGGATACATTTAAGTCACCATGAAATGATATTTCCCTTCAATCTAGACTTATTTTTCTCTTTAAATGGGTTATTTTTAACCCATTTAAACTTCCCGGTTATAATCCACCAATTGCTTCATTCAGCTGAATGGTAGAGGTGGTGGATTGCGCCAGCTAGAAGCACAGGTCTTAGAGCCAGACTGCCTGGGTTTAATATGGGTTCTGCTGTGTGACACTGTGCAAGTCATTTGATCTCTCACTGCCTCGGTTTTCTCATCTGGATAAGTGTGGGATTAAATGACTCATGCATGCAAAATGCTCAGACCAGTACCTGGCACACGTGCTTCGTATATGTGAGCGGTTGTGTTTATTCATTAAGTCCAAAGAAATCACTTTTGGTATCTGCTGTGTATACAGCAAAGTTTGGTGCTATACCCTTAAGATGACGGTGTTACAGGGTGACTTGTCACTCCCCCAAAATTCATGTTCAGAGTGCCTCAGAATGTGGAGAGATAATTAAGTTAAAGTGAGGTCATCAAAGTGAGGACGCCCTATGTGGCTGCTGTCCTTATAAGAAGGGGGACTTTGAGTACCAAGATATGTGTAGAAGGAAGACAATGAGAAACAACATGGGGAGCAGGAGCCCTCATGGCTCCTGGCCAAGGAGAGAGGTCTGGAACAGAGCCTTTCCCCACAAACCTCAGAAGGAACCAGCCCTACCAGCACCTTGATTTTGGACTTTTAGCCTCCAGAACTGTACAGAATAAATTTCTGCTGTTTAGCCAGCCAGGGGTGGTACCTTGTTCTAGCAGCCCTGGGGAACTAGTACAGATGGCGGTAACCGGGAATCCCTATCTCCAGGGAGCACATAATATGTAAGGGAGATGTAGTCTATAGCAGTAGTTACCAGCCTTTTGGTACCAGGGACCGGTTTCACGGAAGACAATTTTTCCACAGACCAAGGAGAGATGCTTTAGGGATGATTCCAGCACATTACATTTATTGTGCAGTCAAACCTCTCTGCTAATGATAATCTGTGTTTGCAGCTGCTCCCCAGCACTAGCATCACTGCCTCAGCTCTGCTTCAGATCATCAGGCATTAGATTCTCAAAAGGAGTGTGCAACCCAGACCCCTCGCAGGCGCAGTTTACAGTAGGGTTCGCACCCCTATGAGAATCTAATGCCTCGCTCATCTGACAGGAGGCGGAGCTTATGTGGTGATGCAAGTGATGGGGAGTGGCTGTAAATACAGATGAAGCATCTTTCTCTCTCTCTCTCTCTCTCTCTCTCTCTCTCTCTCTCTCTGTCTCTGTCTCTCTGTCTCCCTCAATCTCTCTCTTTCTCTCCACCCTGGTTTTCTGTACCTTTCCAGTGCAAATGGCAGAAAACACGGTCCCAAATGGCACCCAGGTTTGTGCAATAAAGATACAGCCACCTAGAGAGAAACTGCATAAACTGCTCAGCAGTCTTGAATCCTCAGGGACGGGCATCTTATTCCTCCACCCTGGGTCAGATGCCTGCCCCATCAACGGTGACCTAAAGGGCAGTATTTCAATGCACAAACGTGGTCCTGGATCTCCTACTGTAACTGTATGGATGGAGCAAGGGGAGTGACCATTGCCGGAAAAAAGAAGGATATTGGGCAGACAACCTGAATAGGGTTTTGTTACTAGAGATAAGTAATTATGCAACCATGATGCCTTACCACTGCAAAGCAGGAAGCTTTAACAATCTAGAGAAAATGTTATATTGAACAGCATTTGGCATCTTACAGTTACAGAGCCAGAGATGCTTCTTCCTCCTTGAACCTCTTCAAGGAGGTTCAAGGAGGCAGAAATTGGTAGGAGACATGTGGGTTTCTATCCAATTTTGCCTTTTATTAGTCGTGTTATCTTGAACATGTCACCAGGCCTCTCAGCACCTCAACCTCTTCATCTTTCAAAAAGGGAGATAAAAATAATATTACCAACTTCCTAAGTTTGAGGGGAGTTCTAAGGGTGTCTCTGGAACATGCAAGTATCCAATAAAGGTCAGCGGTTGTTAGCACCATCAGTATTTGATGAACCTTTTCCATTTTGCTTCCCTCAGGCCGAGTTCTCAGAGCTGAACCTTGCCGCCTACGTGACCGGGGGCTGTATGGTGGACATGCAGGTCGTGAGGAATGGGACCAAGGTGGTGAGGTAAGCAGGGCCAAGGTGCCAGTGTGCACGGGAACCCTACACGGCCCACCCCTCTGTCCACCGCCCTGTGACTCAACTCCTGTGCCGTGTGCTTCCACGTACATACTGTCTGCTTCCCAAGGGTTCCGCGTGTCGTTGCCATAGAAATGACGAGTGGCACAAATAATATGGGACAGCAACTGTGATGTCCTGGGATGAGCCCTGGGCTTAGAGAGGAAAGACTTGGGTTCCATGTCTGGCTCTGTGGCTCTATTCTGGCACATTCTTTAGTCTCTGTGGTTCTTACCCGCAGCGTGATGGTAGCAACTCTGCAGTCAGAGGCTGCTGATGTTTACAGACGCTCATGGATGTGAGAGCACCCTGTTAGCTCTAACGTGCTGCACACATGTAAGGCTTTACTAGAATGAACAAAATCCTGCTTCCAGCAGTATGCAGCTGAGTGTTCATAGAATCCCCTCCAGGCATTAATACATCAGACCTAAAAGTACTAGATGTAATATTTTCAAAGAATCTGTTTATGATGTATGTTTGCTGGACTGGAGAGCAAGTGAGGGGATTCTCCAGATGCCAGAAGTGATAAGAATGTATAAACCCACCGAAGAGATAAGTGTGTGTATAACTACATTTCTATCTAGCTAAGTACCTGGAGAATGGTGCACAGTAGGCTTGTGGGGGTTTTGAGAGGGAAGAGACAGGATTCAGATTTGGGGAAGTTTCCCTGGTGGTCTACTGGTTAGGATTCTGTGCTCTCAGATTTGGGGAAGTAGGGAAAATGGGAAAAACAGTGAGAAAAATGTGGCATTTGTTCTGAGCCTTGTCCAATGGTAGAATGTGGGCACTCGGACTGGGGACCCAGAATGCGAAATGCCAAGAGCAGGAAACAGCCTCTACAGATGAAGACAGTTATGATAATTCAACTAATTCAGCCATCACTACTGAGTGCCTGGCCAAGAAACACATTACGTGGCTTCCGATTTCCAGCCATGGTGGGCTCATCCTTGGGACCAACTTTTCCACTGAAAACTACTTAAAAACTGATTTTAAATAATTATAATTGTCAAAAGCTTTCAAAGAGTTGGTGTGACAGTAAAGAATTACCAGGAAGAGAAGGATGGGAAATGGAAACCCAGAGAGATAAATGGGTACAGAAGCCACCTGGTATCCTGAGCATATTTGCTGGGTCAGCCAAATGTGAACAGCCTCTGTTAAGGGAGCAGTTTTGACAGCCTCGTGGGGACAAGGGAAACAGAAGTCAACACCAGGCCACTCAGAATAGGGAGGGTAATGGTGAACCCTCCCGATAATCTGAGCTCCCAAAGGACTACACCTTTAAATGAATTAAAAGTAGATGAGCCCTCATGTGTAATTGGCCCTTGAACTGCAGTTTGAATGACCTAGGCCTTTCAGGGAGCCTCAAGCATTGAACTTGGTTTTTGGTGCTGCCACACAGGCCAGAAATAAAAGCAAATCCTATGTAGAGGAAGGCACTTTCTTCCTAGGCTTCAAATAATTCTTCTAATAATTTTTTGTCTAATAGCTAGCACATAGTCAAAGATAACCAGGCATACACATTATGAATTAGAAGAAACAGGAACAACAGACAATAGAAATAGAACCTCAGAGCTATCAGATACTGGAATTATTAGATTATTTTTTTTAAAGCTATACATATCAGGTTAAAAAATCAGGTTTGAATATATCTGCAGGGAACAGGAAACTATAAAACGTGACATAAACATTTAAAAAACTTCTAGAAATGAAAACTACAATAACCAAAATTATTGGACGTGTTGTTTAACAGCACATTAAATGCAGCTGAAAAAATGTTAATAAAATTAAAGGTAGAGCTGAAGAAATTATCCTGAATGAAGCACAGAAAGAAAAAAGATTAGAAATGCAGAAGAGATGGTTAGATCCTGGGAGTAGATGTAACATCTATTTCATCAGAGTCTTAAAAAGAGAGATAAAAGAGATTATAGCAGAGACAGTATTTAAATAAATGATTCTTTCAGAAAGATACCAAACCACCAAAAACAGGAGTGCAACAACTTTCAAGTAGAATTATAAAAATAATTCTACACCAAGACACAATAGTGTAACTTTAGAAAGATGAAGAAAAATATCTTAAAAGTACACTTAAAATGGTAAAGATGGTGAATTATATATGTATATTTTGCCTAAATAGATGAAAGTTTAAAAAATTAGGAAAAAAGATTATAGACAGTGCCTGATTTACAATGGTTTGACTTAGATTTTTTGACTTTTTAATGATTCGAAAGCAAGACACATTCTGTAGAACATCAATAAATGACATGAAATATTCAACACTTTATTATAAAATAGGCTTTGTGTTAGAAGGTTTTGCCCAACTGTAGGCTAATGTAAGTGTTCTGATCACATTTGATGTAGGCTAGGCTAAGGTATGATGTTCAGTAGTTTAGGTGATTAAATACATTTTTGACTTAATAATAAATATTTTTGACTTACAGCAGGTTTGTAGGGATGCAGCCCTATCTTAAGCCGAGGAGCATTAGTACTTTTATTGGGGTCACAGACCAACAGCTTCCTAAGAGTAGTGGTAGAAGGACATCTTCGGGGTGCTGAAAGAAATTATTCCCAACCTATAATTCTGTTCTCAGGCAAACATCTTTTATAAACGATGGCAAAATAAAAACATTACCAGACAAAGAGAAGACCCTCACTAAGGGAAATTGTAAAGTATATATCCTTTAAGCAAAAAGAAAATGATCCCATATTAACATAGAGCTGTAAGAAGATTTGAAGAGCCAAGAAGATGGTAAATGTTAATAAAAGACAATAAAATAATGCCTTATGGATTTAAAAAAATGTGAAGGATTAAAATACACAACATTAATTTAGTAGGAACTGGGGGTAAACGGAATGAAGGTGTTCTAAGGTTCTTGTCTTGCCAGGGAAGAAAGTAGATGTATTGATTAAAAACAGGCTTTGAAAACTTAAGGATGCATGCGATAACTTTTATGGTAATTATTTAAAAAATAGAAACACTGTAGTTCTTAAAAAACTATAAGAGAAGGAAAAAAAGAAATAATAAATGCAGGCAAGAAAGGAGAGGAAAACCCAACACAGAACAGGTGTTATAAATAACACAAAGTAAGATGGTTGATTTAAACCCAAATATATCATCAGGGCTGGTGTCATTCTGAATTGCTTTTGCGGCCATACTGGTTATTAAAATACTGATATGTTTCTATACACGTTGGTAAATAGCCACCGCCTTGAGCCCACTGAGTGCCTTCAGCCACCCTCCTCCCACTAATAGGCATGGCTGTGGGACTGCTCTTGCATCCCCCAGTCCACCACACTCCTGTTTCCTGGCCCATATCTTTGTTCCTCCTCTGGCCAGAAGATGCCCAGACATTGCAGGGGTGAACCTCAGAAGCAGTGGTGGAGCCCCAGAGAGCAAATGCTTGGTTCCTCCTGTCCCTTCCAGATTGTAAATGCCTGTGCATCCCCTGGAGTCGCCCTCTCATGGTCATTTGTGAGAACTGCAACCTCTACAAAGTACCCTAGGAGCGAGTTGTTAAATGTTTCTATCACCGATGCAGATCAGTAATTACATTAAATGTAAATGGACTAAATGCTCTAATTTAAGAGCAAGGTTTTCAAGGTGAATTTTGTTAAATCCAACTATATTCCATTCAAGATACTTATCTAAAATGTAAGAATACAGAAAATTTGAAAGTTAAAGAATGGGAAAAATTATATACCGTGTAACTACTGGGCAAAAGAAAGCTAATTGATGCAGCTGCATTAATATCAGGGGGAAAAATGGACTTCCCGGTGAAAAGCATTACTAGGTAAAAGGAAGTAATTTATTATGATAAAGAATTCATTTACCGAGAAGAAATAATTTTAGATTTATAAGCACTTTATAAAAATACCTCAAGATAGAGTTCAAAAATGGACAAAACTACAAAGAGAAATAAAGAAATTTGCCATTATTGGAGATTTTGAGAGCAATTCTAGATATACGCATTAATGTACTTCTCACAGCATCCTCATTTTGCACACAAGAGCTATAAAAACCCTACAATGTTATTATTTAAGAATCTGTATGTGCTATTGTTTGGTATTACATATGCTTATGTCTCACTTCCTTATTTGGGATAGGGGCTGGATCTCCTTCTTTTGTAACATGTAGAGACAAAAATATCTGTCCCATTAGTCCTCAAATTTGGCTGCAGATTAGAATCACCTGGGAACTGTTTTGAACTCCTGTTTCCCAGGCATTACCCCAGACCAGTTACACTGGAAGCTCCACGGGTATCAGTATTTTCCCAAGGTGGGAAACATCCCCAGATTGTTCTCACGGTGGCCTGGCACCAGGGCTGGGTCAGCTGAAAAGCTGAGAATGCTACTGGGAATGCTGCCTGAACACAAGAATCACTTTGCAAAAACAGACATCCCCAGGTCTTACTCTAGACCCGCCATCTTCTTCCTGAATTTGCAAAATTGTTTGCAAAAATAAATTTATAGAAATGTTCTAGGTATTCCCTTATCAGCTAGTCTCCCAGTATTTAGGAATGGCAGACTTGGAAGGCAGTTGTTATGGGTTGAATTATGTTCCTCCCCCCGAAAAAGAGAAAGTCCTAACCCCTAGTACCTCAGAATGTGACCTTATTTGGAAGTAGGGTTATTTCAGATGTAATAATTAAGGCAAGGTCATACAGGAGTAATGGGGGCCTTTAAAACAGTATGACTGGTGTCCTTATAAGAAGGGGGAAATTAGGGCATGGAGACACAGGGAAAGTGCCATGCGATAATGGAGGTAGAGAGTGGGGTGATACGGTTTCCAGCTAAGTGTTACTGGCAGTCACCGGAAGCCGGCAGACAGCGTGGAACACATTCTCCCCCAGAGCCCTCAGAAGGAACCAACTCTGCCGACACCTTGACTTTGGACTTCCAGCCTCTAGAACTGTGTCAGAATAGATTTCTGTTGTTTTCAACAAGCAAGTCTGTGGTGCTTTGGTATGGCAGCCCTGGAAAGCAAACACCACAGTGCTGCTCAGATGTTAACGTGTGTACAGATCTCTTCGAGATCTTGTTAAAAAGCAGATTCTCATCCACTAGGTTTCTAGTAGGGCCTGAGATTCCGAATTCCCTATGAGCTCCTAAGTGACACCAATACCGCCAGTCCTGCAGTTGAGGAGCGTAAGGACAGGAACGAGCGTCCAGACGCTGCCGGTACTGGTAGAAGAGCATGTTTCGGGTAACCAGGGCTGCGAAGACGGTGCTACTGTAGCCAAAGCCCTGGGCTCAGGGGCCCACGTGGCTGAGATTGATTCTGTCCCGTGCCCAGGATGACGTTCACAGCCTCCGCCAGGCAGCTCACTTTAGCAAGCTTGTTACAGGCAGCCAGACCCACAAGAACATGTACACACACCAGGAAGCCCCCACCCCGACTCACAGCGTGTCCCACAGGAGGAGAAGCAGAAGAATCTTCTTCAGGCACCTAGGGCCGCAGCGAGCCCCAGCTGGGTGATGGTCCTTCGAGTAGGAATGTTGCGCAGTGCGCTCGACGGGCAGCATGTTCTTTCCAAGGCACTGGGTGTGCACTGAAAATGCCCATAAGCGCCTCCCAGCACGCTCTGCAGGCAGGGCCTCGCTCTCCTGAGGTCTTGCCTGTGAGACGTACCTTCAGGGAAAGTGATGTGATGGTTAGTTTTGTGTGTCAACTTGACCGGATTAAGGAATACCCAGGTATCTGGTAAAACATTGTCTCTGAGTGTGTCTGCAAGGCTATTTCCTGAAGAGATGAGCATTTCAATTAGTAGGGGGAAAATGATGCACCCTCACCATGTGGGCAGGCATCACCCATCCACTGGGCACCCAAGCAGAACAAGAAGGCAGAGGACGAGCTAAATGGCGCTCGCTCTCGCTCTCTCTCTCTCTCTCTCTCTCTCTCTCTCTCTCTCTCTCTCTCTCTCTCTTTCGACCTGGGACATCCCTCTTCTCCCGCCCTTGGACATCGGAGCTCCTGGTTCTCAGGCCCTGAGACTCTAATAAGACTTGCACTAACACCCCACCCACCTCCACCACCCAGTTCTCAGCTCTTTGGCCATGGACTGGGAAATTACACTGCTGACTCCCCGGCTCTCAAGCCTTCTAACTCGGACTGAACCACACCACCAGCTTTCCTCGCAGACAG
>CAUYRT010072920.1:0-37069 GCA_963574885.1 Lepilemur ruficaudatus
GTCCCAGCTACTTGGGAGGCTGAGGCAGAAGGATTGCTTGAGCCCAGGAGTTTGAGGTTGCTGTGAGCTAAGCTGACGCCACGGCACTCACTGTAGCCCGGGCAACAGAGTGAGACTCTGTCTCAAAAAAAAAAAAAAAAATCATACAGTACATGATCTTATATGGGTGTGGCTTCTTTCATTGATTGATTGTGAGTTTTATCCTAGTGCCATGTAGCCACAGATCATATACTTTCATTACTGTATAGTATTTTATTGTATGAATTTACCACAATTTATCTATTGGTTCTACTACAGATTAAGAATTATTTTTACAAACAATGCTGCTGTAGTTCTTGTGTGTCTCCTGGTGTACCTGTATACACATTTTTCTAAAGACTGTAATCGCTAGGTTATAACGTATGCATATCTCCAATTCAAAAAAAATAACCATTTTATTTTAGAATAGTTTTTTTAGCATTACAAAAAATTCTTATATGCCTCTGGCCTAATTTCCCGTCTTTTTAACATCTTGCATTACTATGGTATATTTGTCAACTAAGACAATTAATTGAGACAATTAAGTTGCACTTAATTTGGATTTCACTAGTTTTTCCTTAGTTCTTTTTCTGTTCTTGGATCCTGTCCAGTATACCATTTTACATTTAGTCATTTTGTCTTCCCAGTCTCCTCTGTGGTCTGTGAAAGTTTCTCAGTTTTTCCTTGTTTTTGATGACAGCACTGGTCGGGTATTTTGCATGTGCCTCAATTTGGGTTATTTGATGTTTTCTTTATGGTTAGACTAGAATTATGGGTTTAGGGGGCAGAATATCACAGTGATGCCATTCCCATCACATCATCTCAATGGTACATACTATCAGCAATGACCTATGACTGATGATATTAACCTTAATTACAGCGCTGAGGCAGTTATTTGTCAGGTTTCTCATTCCACTCCCCTACCTACCCTCATACTCTTCTCTTTGGAAGCAAATCATTAAGCACAGTCCACACTCAGGGTCTGGGGTGGGGTTAAGAGCCACCACATAAAGTATTTGGAATTGTTCTGTGAGGGAGATTGGTCTCTCATTCTCCATTTATTCAGTTGTTTATCTAATATGGACTCATGGATATTTATTTTATACTTTGGGCTATAATCCAGTGCTACATTATTTTGGCCATTGGGAGCACTTTCTGGTTGGATCCTGTGTCTTTTTGACATCCCCATCCTCTACTTTTCCTTAATTTCTGGCACTAAAAGATGTTGTAGGCTTATCTTGTATATTCCTTGCCCTGGTTCTAGAATCAGCAGTTTCTCTGAGGAGTCCTGATTCCTCTTATTGGGGAATGGTACATTATTAGTAACCACGATTTGGGTCTTGGTTCATGTTTTCAGTTTTAGTAGTAAATATGAACAGTTTACAGTGGCTTTATCAGTTTATACTTCAGCTTTTATTTGCCATATTTCCTAGAAACATTTTTGCTGTTTTGGGTTTACCTTTTGTGTTTGAATCCTAATATACAAGAGGTTTTAATTTTAACATAGTTAACAATATATCTCCTAATATTCATCCTGATTCTTGGTCAATTCTCTAATTGTGCTCAAACTGGTAAGTCTCTCCTAAGGTGTGATGAATATTCTCCTCTGTGGTTTGAAGTGTTAATGATTTACTGATTTACTTTATCTAGGACTTATTCTGTAAGGATACTAATTAATTTTTTTCTACATGGCTTGTAAGTTGTGCTAAAATAAACTGCATTAATGGCTTCCCTTCTTAATTATATTATAGTATCTCTTCTACTATATGTTAAAATCACACAGGGATGTCTTTTTTGTGCTGTCTACTCTGTTTCTTTGGTTTATTTATTATGGTGGAAGTTGTACACTCAGCAGTAGAGGGTAAGGCTTTTGGAATTGGCTTTAGATGAGGGAAATTTGCTGGCCTGGGGACATTTGGCCAGTAGGGCACTTGGTATTTTCTTTTAAATGCAGCTTGTATTTTGTTGGCAATCTTAGAGTCTTCTGCTGTCTCATCATTGGGTGCTTACCCCTTTCCAGAGAAGCTTTCCAGCAATGTTTGTGTTAGCTTTTTTTTTTTTCTTTTGCTAGGATTAGTTTGTGGGTTTACCAAAACTGTTACTGAGACAAGTGTGTAGTGCAGGAAAGAGGCGTGGATGGATGTGGTAAGTAAAATAATGTGCGGGCCATGCATGGACTAATGTAAGTGTTAGATTCTGACTTAAAGCCTGCCACCAGATGCAGTGTACAATTGAAGTACGTCAACTCACTTGCCACTATAAAGCCTGCCACAAGAGGCAGCTTAATTGTCATTTGCCACTCACTGATAGAGTTTTGATATGAACCTCCTGCAAGCAACTGATTTATTATGGTCTCTGTGCAGCCAAACCTCTCTGCTAATGATAATCTGTATTTGCAGCCACTCCCCAGTGCTAGTATCACCACCTCAGCTCCACCTCAGATTAGATTCTCATAAGGAGAATGCAGCCTAGATCCCTTGTATGCACAATTTACAGTAGGGTTCATGCTCCTATGAGAATCTAATGCCACCGCTGATCAGACAGGAGGTGGAGCTCAGGCAGTGATGGGAACCACGAGGAGTGGCTCTAAATACAAATGAAGCTTTGCTGGCTTGCTCACTCACTGCTCACCACCTGCTGTGTGGCCTGGTTTCTAACAGGCCACAGACTGGTAGTGGCCTGAGGGTTGGGGACCACAGCTCTGTAGTAAAGAATTCCTCCTTCCTTTTTGTTCTCTTAGAACTACTATAGCTCAGACGGGAGCTAAAGTAGTTGTATATTGAGAGGTCTTGTTCTTCTAGCCTGGTGTTGAGCACAGGGTCTGGTATCACAGAGCATGGCCACACAGATTTCATATAATTCTGAATTCCCAATCCCTAGGAAAGTGAAGTGAAATTAAAAGTGAGTGCTACATAGTAGAAAGAGAATGAGCTTTGTAGTTTGATAGGCCATTTGTCAACTCTGTAATCTAGGCAAGTTTCTTAATTTCGGAGTCCCTATATCTGTAAAATGTGAATAAAAACAAACTTTCAGGACTATTTTAAAGACTGGAGAAAATTTTCATCAAGAACCTGTACACAGTAGGTCCTTGACAAATATAGTCATTATTAATATGAGCTGAATGGTTAATTTATATTGAGCAAATATGCATTAATTATAGGCAAAAATTCACATCAATAAATTTGAAAATTGAAATCCCCTTAGACCATAGGTTTCCATTTTAGTTCAGGACATTTTGGAATGAAGCCTTTACATAAGAGAAGCACGTATCATCTGTTTTCCTCTTTCTAAAAATGTAAAAAGAAGGCCAGAAAACAAAACAAAACAAATCCCTTCAAGAACAGTATAAAACCTTTGGGAAGGTGGCTATAGTATGTTGTACTCTATCATAATTGTTTATATTATGTAGTAGAAACCATATTGGATTCAGACCCAGATCTTGGCTCAAAGGGATGCCCAGGAGAGGAGGAAAATGAAGAAAGTGTGGGATTATGAGAGCCAAGGAGAAAGAGAATATCAAGATGTAATAGCATTATTATACATGTGACACCTTATAAGTTAGGTGCATGTATTAGCTTCTTTCATCCTTACAGAGGTAGGTAAACTTGTTATTCCTGCTTACAGATATGAAAATTGAATCCCAAAATGTCTCTTGGGTTTTGCAACAAGATCATAATTGGTATGAGTTATCTCAGCGGCATTGTGGTGGCAAAAGTTAGATTACAGGAAGTATAATAGGAGATAAATTCTAGAAGACTCTGAAGAAGTTTGATTATGAAGATGAAGGGGATATGGATTAAGGGGGACGTGTGTAAAAGACTAAATTAGATGTGGATATGTTTAAATGCTAATGAGAAGGACTTAGTGGACAGGGAGAAGTTGAAGATAAAGAAGAGAGAACATTAATGGATTAAGTCCCTTAAGGAACAGTTGCTGCTGAGATTCAGATTACAGGTGAAGGGATAAGCTATATAAAAGAAAAGAGAAGAGAGCCCCCTTTCTTTGTTACAGGAAAGAAGAAGAAAAAGGCAGACCCACATGCAGTGATTTCTGTAAATTTAGAGTGTTGTGTCCTATGCCTCGCTTTCCCTCACCTCTGTATGTCCTGGAGAAATTTCCGTGTTCCCTTTGAAGTTCACTCAAATTTATTCCTTTTTGCTTCTTTTTAAAACATTATTATAGAACCTATTTTTCAGATTTATCCGTAATCTAGACTATTTCTGCAGTGTAAACAAGCAACACTAAAGCAGCTGATAGCTCACCAATTATTGTAGGATAAAGTCCAGATTTACTATGTAATATTTGAGATAATTCACCTTTCATTTAAGAGATAAACTTACATTTTTACTTCCCTGTCCAGCTTCCTTTTCCAATCTTATTAACAAGAATAGGGGAAGGCATTATCAAAGACTGGAAAGGGCAGGAGGTTCAGAGAAAGATCGAAGTTGAGTTTCAGCTGTACCACTTTATTGGCTGTCTCTTCAGGCAAATCACCAAAGAGGAGATGAGGAATTGGAAGGTGCTGGGGACAGTGTGGTTTAAGTGATTAACTGTAGTGTCCCTGCTGAATAAGAAAGTGAATAAGGTCTTGAGATGCTGATAAGGGGAAAACATAGGGCTCACAGGGACTTTGTGGTGTTTGAAGAACTGTCACAGTGAGAGTGAGGGCATGAAACTGCTCAATTAACTGGATTGTGGGAGTTTGCAATTTAAGACTTTGAATGATTGTTGCTGATAAAGCCTGAGGTAAGAACATCAGAGTGAACTGCTGGAGTGTAGTAAGGTCATGAGAGTTGATGTCAAGGATGTGAGAGAATGATGTTTTGAATGAGCTTTCACAGTGAACTCACCCAGAATTACTGTGGTGTTGGGGAGTAGATATGAAAGGAGCTTGCAATCTAGGAACAGACCCCCAGTGACTATGTATGCATTTATGACCAGAGAGGACATGACAAGAAGAGGTAGATGGTGGCATATTCCAATTGCATGTGCTTCATGAGTAATAATGTGTTGGTAGGGGTGCAAATGTTTTATAGGCTGAGATATAAAGTGCTGGCTGGGGAGAGAGAGGGGGTTGAGGAAAACTACCAATACTTAATAGGAGCCTGTTCTCTGCCAGGTGATATACGAACCCTACTTCATTTGGTCCATACCACAGTCCCTTGAGGTTGGCTCTGATATCCTCATTTTGCAGAAGCGTAAACTGAGGTTCACACAGATGAATTGCCTTTCTTTTTTATAGCTCATAAGTGGTGGGACTGGGAATGAATCCTGGGAAGGTGGAAGAATACAGTACAGTGGTCTATATTAGAGGGACATTTTATGGAAGAAAATGTGTTGCATAGGATACTAAGTACTGAGCCTAAGATAGTGGGCTTCAACAAATATTGGTTGAATTAATCTATTTTATAGGCATTTCATTTTCTAATTTTTTCCACATGTTCCATTTATTCCATGTACTTTTATTTTTCCCCACTGAGGCCTGAATACTGATCCACAGACAAGATGACAGATTCATTGTCGTCTTCCTTCTTTTCTGATTTTGGGCTGCTATTGTATTTGGAGGAGCTAAACAAAGAGGAATTAAATAAATTCAAGTCATTCCTGAAGGAGACCACAGAACCTGGGCACTGCCTAATACCCTGGACTCAAGTGAAGAAGGCCGGGCGGGAGGATCTGGCTAACTTGATGAAGAAATATTATCCAGGAGAGCTGGCCTGGAGTGTGACTCTCAAAATCTTTGGCAAGATGAACCTGACAGATCTGTGTAAGAGAGCAAAAGCAGAAATCAACTGTGAGTGATGGTAGGGGAAAATATGTGGGTAGGCAGAAGGAAATGTTTCCTGGAGCCCATTGGCATGATTCTATAAGGGACTTAGGGGTTAATCCATTCTGTGGGACACAAGCTCCATGGTGGTCTTGTGTATGGGAAGCTTGTTGGATCATTTGAGGGATGCTAAAGATGCAGGAAGGTTTTGAGTACTGTTACTCAGCCTTGCTTAATTGGGGGCAGTTCATCCATCTTGTACCAATCAAAATGATCAAAGGAACTGAATGATAAGAATTGTTCAGTCTAGTTACATTTATTTGCCTAAACTACCAATAAAGTCATAAGTCAGGTGAAACTTCAATGAATCTCAAGTATGACTTAATGTATTTGCTGAAATATGAGGAATGAGCTAAAAATTATTAAAGGACATAAGCCAAGCCGGTATCTTTAGTCATTCCCAGGTATGAAATATTATAGACATTTAAAATTCCTTACTCATTTACAAGCTTTCCAGCTACAAAATATATATCCATTATGTCCTTTGAGCCTCACCATATCTCTCTGAGGTCAACAGAAACTGAGGCTTATATTACACCACTTGCCCTTCTTTGCCTTCCACTTGCCCTAGAGTTATTAGGTGGTGAGGGGAAGGCAAGAGGTCTCCTACTTCACAACATTTCTCCCCTCAGTGAAGCCGGTAGAATCTGAGGCTCTGTTGGCTCTAGTTTCCTTAAATCCACATGGTTACAGAATTTGACTACTGAGGAGAATGCTGGCCCCTGTTCTGGCCATCACCAGGCTCATCTGATTTTTAGTAAATCTCATAATCTTGTTGGAACCTGCTGCAGGGAAGGCTCGGAGCATGGGACCAGAGGATGCCAATGCCAGACAGGCACAGGGAGATCAGGAGGCAGTGCTGGGTGAGTAGGTAGGCTTTTCGTCAGACTTGGGAGGCATTTGAACTTTTGAAGCAGGATGGGGAGGGAGGTTTATCTCTTCAACTCTTGTTAACTTCTTCTAATACCCCACCTATTCCCTGAATGCTATTCAAAAAGAGTCAACAAATTGGCTCTCTGGCCAAAGTCACAATCCTGTTAATTCAGGGCCTCAAGCTAGCAGTGTTTGGTAATGTCTGGTCAGAAGTTGACAATCTGATGCAAAAAGGCGTATTCATGTTTGTGTTTTATGGACTGAACACTTCGTGAGTTGGCAGGGACCTTCAGCTTAACACATGTAGTCCCTTCCTCTAGAGATGGTGCTGTAATTAAGTTCCGGGAGTGGAGAACAACTAGTCCGTATAAAATCTAGAACCAGAGCTTCTCAGCCTTCATTTCATTTCATTTCCCTTTCCCCCACTCTGTTTTGAATTCTAAAAAGTTTAATTTCAGTTTCTATAAATGGAATTACAGTATAAAGAAAACTGGACCAGGTGAGAAACCTTTATTATCAATTCAGTTATACTGCTTTCTAACAGGCCATATTATTTCATTCAAGAAATAATTGAGAACTTGTTTCATTTTAAGCACTGATAAATCAAAGTATTTAAAGGCCTTTAATATAACTTCCCACTCTGACCTTAATTTCTGATTCAATAAGGAAGTTTATTTTTGTGGTATGAGAGGAAACTAATGGCTATTAGTTTTCATTTTATTATTACTTCAAACCTAATAGCTATTTCCCCCATATGTGCAAATATTTGCACACAGATAGCTAATTAAATGTCTGCAATTTATTCCTTGGCAATTTATGATAAAAGTAAACTGTACTTATTATAGAAACTTTGGAAGATACAGTTAAGTACAGAATAGAACATAAGTACAGCAATTAATTACTGATCCTCCTCTGTCTGTACCAACCCCACACTGTTTGAATCATTGTAGTTTCACTGAGTTTTAGGTTTTGGTAAATAGTATGCCCCTCCTCCCTGCCTTGCCAATCATTATTTTTTTCCTTCAGAATTTTTGGCTATCATGTATTGGTTTATTTATGTTATATCTTTGTTTTTAAACTTCACATAAGCAAAACAAGTTTATCTTTTTAAGGATTCAAATATAATAAAAGCATATAAAATGAGTTTCTCATTCTCCCCATTCTCCATCCCCAATCCTGCTATTTAGAAACAACCAGCATTAACATTTTGATGCATATCCTATAGATTTTGAGACATGTAAAGTTCATTTTTTTCTAGGACAGGATTATATTGTACACATTTCCCTGAAACTTGATTTCTTTTTCTGTTATAGACTATTTTTTGGATATCAGTAAATATAGTAGTACCTTGTTATATGCAAAAGTTGCACAGTATTCAATTATATGGTTGTATTCTTTCATTTTTTTAATTCAAATATATCTGTTGGTACTTGTGTGTAAGATGTGTTCAATACTGGGCGAGCAATGATGAACTACAGATATAGTCTCTAACCAAGTGCATCATTTCCTTAATAAGTAATAAATTACAGCTTGTGACATGCACTGTGAATGAAAAATATACTGTGTTTCGAGAATATATGAAAGGGAGAACTATTCTAGCATTAGAGTTCAGAAAAGGCTTCCCTGAGATGGTGTCATTTAAATGGAGATCTAAAGGAAGAATCAGACTTAACCAGGTAAAGATGAACTATATTTTCTTTCTACTTAGATCCTTAGGATTATTTTTTCTTCAAAATATTCTTTAGGCTATACTTCAATGTTCATTTCTATTAACTTTTTACTTGTATAAAGTAGACTATTTTGATCTGTAGATTCAGGTCTGTCTCAGGGTCCTCTCTTTTATTGTTAATTGTTGCTTCTGTTCTTTATTTTTTTTTTTTTAAATCTGGATGACAACTCTGTTTGTCACATCTGTCATCTTTTTTTCTTTGTGGAAGAAAAGTACAAAGAAAATATTTCTAGAGCAAATTTAATTTTTATTTTCCATCACAGTTTTTTTTTCTGTATTGTGAATTCTGTTTTTTTATATATATGTATAACTTCTAATGCAGGTTTTAAATCTACAGCAATATTTTTGTTTGATTTACATTCTTTTTTAAACCTAAACCAGCTTTGATTTCAGCCTACTTTATTTCTTCTTCCTAATTCCATGTTCAGTGTTCTTAACATTGCAATTTATAGAATTTGTTTTGATCATGTGTCTTTGTTTTTTTCTGTTGTTGTTGTTTTTTTCCCTGCATTCTTACTGACTTAGGTAATAGAACAGAATACAGAATTCAAATAAAGGAAAAATTTTGCATGCTATGGGATAAGAACTCTTTGCTTGGAAAACCTGAACATCAGGAAATTACTCAGGAAAATCGAAAATTTTTAGAACAGTTGTTCGATGTGGATGTCAGAACTGGTGAGCAGCCCCAGACGGTGGTGCTTCAGGGAGCTGCTGGAGTTGGGAAAACAACCTTGGTGAGAAAGGCAATGTTAGATTGGGCAGAGGGCAATCTCTACCAGCAGAGGTTTGCCTATGTTTTTTATCTTAATGGGAAAGAAATCAACCAGCTGAAAGAGAAAAGCTTTGCTCAGTTGATATCAATGGACTGGCCTAGCACGGAAAGCCCCATTGAAAGGATCATGTCCCAGCCAAGTAGCCTCCTGTTTATTATTGATAGTTTTGATGAACTGAACTTTGCTTTTGAGGAACCTGAGTTTGCGCTGTGTGAAGACTGGACCCAGGAACACCCAGTATCCTTCCTCATGAGTAGTTTGCTGAGGAAAGTGATGCTCCCTGAGGCATCCCTATTGGTGACAGTGAGACTCACAGCCTCTAAGAGACTAAAGCCTTTGTTGAAGAGTCACTACCGTTACGTAGAACTACTAGGAATGTCTGAGGATGAAAGAAAGGAGTATATTTACCAAGTTTTTGAAGATAAGGAGTTGGCCATGAAAGCATTCAGTTCTCTAAGAAACAATGAGATGCTTTTTAGAATGTGTCAAGTCCCTCTAGTGTGCTGGGTCGTTTGCACTTGTCTGAAGCAGCAAATGGAGAAGGGGGGTGATGTCACATTGACCTGCCAGACGGCCACGGCTCTGTTTACCTGCTACATCTCTAGCTTGTTCACACTGGTAGATGGACGCTCTCCTAGCCTGCCCAGCCAAGCCCAACTGAGCAGCCTGTGCTCCTTGGCTGCCAAAGGAATATGGACTATGACATATGTGTTTTACAGGGACGATCTCAGAAGGCATGAGTTAACTAAATCTGATGTCTCAATTTTTCTGGACGTGAATATTCTTCAAAAGGACATAGAGTATGAAAACTGCTATCTGTTCATTCACCTACATGTTCAGGAGTTTTTCGCAGCTATGTTCTATCTGTTGAAAGGCAACTGGGAAGCTGGGGGCCATTCCTTACAGCCTTTTGAAGACGTGAAGCTGTTACTTGAAAGCAAAAGTTATGAAGACTCCCATTTGACACAGATAAAGTACTTTTTGTTTGGCCTTTTGAATGAAGATCGAGTAAAAGAACTGGAGAAAACTTTAAACTGTAAAATGTCACTGAAGATAATAAAATCGAAGTTACTTCAGTGGATGAAAGTATTAGGAAACAGTGAATATTCTCCATCACAACTGGAATTTCTTGAGTTGTTTCACTGTCTGTATGAGACTCAAGATAAAGCATTTATAAGCCAGGCAATGAGGTATTTCTCAAAGGTTGTCATTAATATTTGTGGAAAAACCCATTTGTTTGTGTCTTCGTTGTGCGTTAAGCACTGTCAGTGTTTGCGGACCGTCAAACTGTCTGTAAATGTGGTGTTTGAGAAGATGTTAAACACAAGCCTCCCAGCTGAAACTTGGTAAGTATGTTAGGTCAGTTCCCTGGAAGTGCCCTGTAGGGAAGTGAAAGAAGTAGATTTTGTCAGAGGGAGGAGTTGTTTAGCTGAGGTCCCAGAGTCAGGATAACCCTTCAGAGTGGTTCCCTCTTGAGGCAGGGAGGGCAGGCATTTAAACCCCTTATTTGACCAATAGAGGCTGTTGGTGAAAAACGGATAAAAACTTCCCTGAGATGGCTTTCGTGGCCTGAAGGCAATTCCAGGAGAGAAACTGGGCTGAGAGCTCTCAGCTGTCAACATTCCCAACAACTTTAACCCTCCCAGCAACTCAGGGAAATGAGTGCTTCAGTTCTTAGAGAAGAATGTGGTGTAGCACAAACTTGCAGCTATTATAGTAAGTATATTTAATTTCTAAAAAATAATGTCCTCCAGAAGAATAAGGGACTGGAACTGTCTCGCTGAACCTGAGCTACTATCATCTGTCTGTGCTATATTTCTCTGTACTTTACTGACCTAGCTCACCTTACCCTTTGCCTAGACATAGGTCAACCTTTGTGTTGTAGTTTATGAAAGGTATCAGCCCTCTAATGCCTAACTGGAGATACTCAGAGGTTAGTAAGAAATAGGGGTTGAATGAATATTTTTAAAAGAAGAGACGAACCTTCCGTGTTTTATGTATATTATTCTGCCCTATCCTTTTCCTCAAGTTGCCTTTTCTGACTCTACTTATCTATTAATAAATGCAGGGAAAGAAATGAACTATGGAATTAGTTTTAAGATTTAACTAAAATTTATTGAAGGCTAACTGTGTGCTAGCAAACTGGGTATTTAACATATTATCTATTCTATCCCTGGTGGCAACCATAACTTAATTTAGTTTTAAGATTACACAACTGAGAGAGAGGTTTACCTAGAAAGCAGGTACACTGTTCTGGATTCAAACACACATCAAATAATAGCTAACATTTGCTGACTTCTTGCCACATACCTGACAGTCTAAGTCCTTGAAGTCATTTCATTTTCTAAAAGTCCTAAGAGGTAGATGCTGTCATTTCCATTTTTCTTATGAAAAAAAACTGAGGTATCAAGAAGGCATATAACTTGACCAAGGTTGCACATCTGATTGTAAATCCTTGGTTTGCTAGCTTTACCCAGCCTGTCTCATTGCTACCACATACAACTGCAGAAGTACCACTCTTAGAAGAGCATACATTTCATTTCTCTCTGAACTGTGGGAGTAGACATTACAGGTAGGGATGCTATGACTTTTTTTTTTTTTTTTTTTTTTTGAGACAGAGTCTCACTCTGTTGCCCGGGCTAGAGTGAGTGCCGTGGCGTCAGCCTAGCTCACAGCAACCTCAAACTCCTGGGCTCAAGCAAGACTTCTGCCTCAGCCTCCCAAGTAGCTGGCACTACAGGCATGCACCACCATGCCCTGCTAATTTTTTATATATATATCTTTAGTTGGCCAATTAATTTCTTTCTATTTATAGTAGAGACGGGGTCTCACTCTTGCTCAGGCTGGTTTCGAACTCCTGACCTTGAGTGATCCGCCCGCCTCGGCCTCCCAGAGTGCTAGGATTACAGGCGTGAGCCACTGCGCCTGGCCTAGGATGCTATGACTTTTATCCTCAATGGGGGGTTGTGAGTAATATTTAGTCAGTTTTCTTAATTCTCACTTCAGAGTTATTTTTAAAAGATGTGCTTGAACCCAGGGCATCAGAATGTCTTTCATGCCTATTAATAAATGTTAGAAAGGTATTCTGGCCACCAGATTGCCAGTTCTCCTGCTAGCTTCCCTTACCTTTGTTGTAGAGTCAAATACTGGGGTTGGCATTGCTGCTAAAATTAAAAAGGAATCTTAGAACCCAGTGTCTTAAAAGAGACAGTGTAGGTGACCTCAGTCTGTTCTACCACATATTATAACTACATTGTAAACTTTACAAGGGCAGGATCTCTGTCTTGTCATTTTATCAATAGTATTTGCACATAAAGCACTTGAATGTTTGAGTGAATGATGTATTATCTTGTTCGCACAAATTTAAGACCTCAAGTGTTATAGACCACTACTCTTCAATGTCATTCATTCCAATTTAAGGTACAGGAACCAGTATTTATTGGGTAGCTATTATGTATAAGGCAACACACTAGACTTTCATATATTTTAATGTATATAATAGTGATTAATTGTTAGGAACACTTGCAAAATGAGACATTTTCTAAGCATTTCCTATAGATTGCCTTACTGAACCTTCATAGTAATTCTAAGGAATATACTTATTATCTTCATTTTTCAAGATGATGAAGCTGAGGCTCATATCAGTTAGTAAATTTGCCAGAATCACCTAGTGAGTGATTTTAGTGAGTGGGAGAGCTGAGTTGGGATAAGCTTATGCTTATAACTACTAGGCTATCCTCAGTTTTATTCCTTATTATTCTTTATTTATTAATATTTATAATGAGCCTATTGATAATATACCTAATAATTAAATCATCCAGTATTAAAGTTTACAGAGTGCTTTTGTGTCCCCACTAAAATTGACTATTTAGTTCACGAACCCTGTGAAGGGAAATGACATTTCCATTTTATAGATGAAGAAAATTTAGGATCTCGTAGAATTGATATGCTTTACTTAAAATAACATAGCTAGTAAGTAGTAGACCTGGGGCTTAAGTCTGTGGTTCTTAATTTGTACCATATTATACCTAATGTCTACCTACTAATCTTAAGCTTATTTTTTGTGGTCATGTAGTATTTTTCTTCTTGATACTGGCCCTTCATATATTTGAAATCTTCTCTATTGTCCCTCCTGAATCTCTTCCTCCAAAGTGAAGCCTCTCTGGTTTTTATTTTGTGTATGTTGAGGGAGTGGATAGGGGGTGAGGGGGCTACCAGGCACATAAAGCCTCTGGTGAGCTCAGAGGAAGACTTCTTGGTAGATGGTGCCCATGTTAGGGCTGCATGGGATGCTCTTACAGAGTACACTTACTTTTACACCATACCATCTTCTGATAGCTGCCTGGGCTGAAATAGATTAACTGGTCTTTTCTTTTTTCAATTATTTAGGCAAAGGGATGGTGATCGCATTACTCATTGCTGGAAAGATCTCTGTTCTGTGCTCCATACAAATGAACACTTGACAGAATTGCACCTGTGTCATAGCAACCTTAATAAATTAGCAATGAAGATCTTTTGTCAAGAACTAAGGCACCCAAAGTGTAAACTGCAAAAACTACTGTAAGTCTGACTTGAAAAAAATTCAATAGAGTTATTCCAGTTTCTTTCTTTGTCTCACCTTCTAGTCCTACTTGTTAGGAGAAGCCAATAGTAAACAAATACTTAAGATCCATTGTGTAAAATACTTGAAGAACATGAGCGATGGAAACATCTGGGGAGGTGGGAGCTTTACTAACTTGTTCTGGGGAAGATTCCACAGAGTGGAGTAGCTGTTGACATGGGTTTTTCAGGCTTGACTAGGAATTTTCTAGATGAAGAAGAGCACAGAGCTGAGACATTTGAGGCAGGTCAACAAAGCACATTCAAAGACATATTGTGGAACTACTGTCCTTTCTTAATTTTTTTATTAAGGAATAATTTACATTTAATAAAACGCACAGATATTAAATGTTCAATTTGTTGAGCTTTGAAAGGTATAAACATCTATATAACCAACACCCAAAACAAGATAGAAAATATTTCCATCACCTCAGAAAGTTTCCTTGTACCCCTTTCTGTTCAGTCCTCTCACCCCATCCAGTGCCAGAGACAATCATTTTCTAATGTGTCACCACGGGTCAGCTTTCTCTTCTTGGAAATCATTTAGAATGATTCATGCAGTATGCATTTTTTTTGTGTGTACATCATCTTTTGCTCAACAAAATGTTTTCTAAGATTCATGTTGCACATTTCAATAGTTTTTTATTGCTGATTAGTATTCTGTTGTGTGAATATACTATTTGTTCATTTTTTTGTAATAGATTCCTGGGTTTTCCGATTCTTGGCTGTTATGAATATGGCCACTGTGATTATTCTTTACAAGTCTCTTTTTAAGACGTATGTTCTCATCTCTTGGGCTAATACCCAGGAATGGAATTACTAGTTTATAGATGCATGTTTAACTTCTTAAGATATCACCAAACTGTTTGCTGAAGTCTTGGTGCCATTATATTGTCCCACCAACAGTAGTTCCAGCTGCTCCTCATCCTTGCCAACATTTGCTGTTATCTGTCTTTTTCAAATTTTGTTTTATCATAATGTGATTGTGGATACTCTGTCATTTTTTAAAATTTGCTTGTTTATATGTCTCTTACCTCTTGTCTGTTGGCTCTCCTAGGAGCTGGAAAGGATCCTACTTTCCTCTGTATTTTTGGCCTGTCAATGAGCCCAAGGTTCATTTGGTGCTAAATGCTGAACAAATGATAGATCTTTGTTTCTATTAGCACTGAAAATAGATGTTCATTTTGGGGGCGGGGTGTCAGGCTTCTCACCAAATCTTTTCCTCAGAGTCTGTGTTTTTAGTGACTAAAGTAGGTCTGGTCTTGCATAGAGATGTGGTAAGGCAATTGGATATGTGTAATGATTAAGGGGTTCTTGGAAGTCCTTCTTGGAAGTCTTTTTCATTCATCTCTAAATATCTTCCCTACATTGTCCCTTCACTGGATGTCACTAATCCAGATCTTCACAGTAGCCAATGCTGCCTTTTGAGTTATATGGCTTCCTCTTTCAGAATACAGGGGTCCCTTGGGGGATGATACCATGACGACTATTCTCAGTCTTTGCTCCCTTAGTGTGGCCTTACTCTGGTCCCTTTTCCCTAACAAGTGAGATTGTGCTTTCAGTTTATATTTACTGAGTGCCTTAGGCATTTTTACTAGATGAGAATTGTTAGTGCACTTTATGGGCAAAAATCTTTATTTTCTTGTGTGTGCTTGGCTGGGGGTGGAAGGAGTAAGTGTGGAGGGTGAGTGGTAGGCAGAAGGGAGGGAGGTTGTATTACAAAGGGAGGTTTCGAACAGTTAATGAGCAGTGTACATACTGTGAGCATTGGGGACTAGCAGAGGCACTCTTGAAGAATCGGATGTATCTAAGATTGAGTTGGGAGATAGAAAATAGGAAAGAAAATTGGCAAGATGTAACCTACTTCATATTTTGCTTTGGCTCCCTCTTTATACCTAACAGAGTCAAGAAGGTGACAGGGCATATTTTGTAACAATGTGCTTTGGTATTGATGCACATCAAATAATTGATTATTTAAAGGATTTAAATATTGTGAATTAATGTTATTGCATATGTGAATAGCCCTGGGTAATTTCTGGTAGTTATTTCTGCGATGAAGAGTTAAGAGGCTCCTTTTATGTATACCTGACGTTATCACCTTCTTTTCCTTTAAGCTTAAAAAAAAAAGTTTAGAATGTCAGTTGTTAGGATATAAATGAAAATAAAATTTGTAAGCCAATTGTTTTTCTAAGAAATGTCTTGAAACTCAGATTTATGATCTGACCTGGAATATGAGAAACCCAGAGTGGGATGAGAGATGAGATAAGATAAAAGAATATTCTTACAATATCCAAGAATTAGATTAGAAAAGAATGGGATGCTGTACCCAGGGACAGAGATGATTTTGTAATTCCTCTTGCATGTTTTTCTTTCAAAGGTTGAGATCTGTCACTTTCCCTGTAAATAGTTTTCAGGGTATCTCTAGTTCTCTGATTCACAACCGGAATCTGCTCCATCTTGACCTGACAGGGAGTGATGTAGGGGATGATGGAGTCAAGTCACTATGTGAAGCCTTGAAACACCCGGAGTGTAAACTACAGAAACTGAGGTAAGTCTTGAGGTTTTTATGATAATTGAGACATTTGTCTGTCCAAATAGACTCTTAAAGCCTGGACTTGCTGTTCACAGGGCTGGCTAAATCTACTTTTGTTATATGGAGTAGCAGGGTCAGTAGAATCAGGCTGGTTTCCTCCTGGTAGGAGTTCTCACTCCTCCCATGCCCCCACTGAAGAGTTCTCATTGCGTGGTTCTGTGTCTCTGTCTCCTAAATCTAGGGGCAGGGGAATGAGAGAAGAGCCAGAATTTATAAACATTTAACACTTTTCATATTTCAGTGCTGGAATGGATTCATTATATCTTTGAACTCTCTTAGAAAAGAAGGCACTAATGGTAACCAGGGACAGTGCTGGGGCAGGCTCTGTTTTCCTTGATTTTTGACAGTGAGTCCTCCTCAATTTATAATTGTAGCTCAGTGACCAGCCCAGAAAGTTAAGAAAGAACAGTGTGGCAGCTGTCAACTGTCAAGGAATTGCTCACTATCACACACTATTGATCTAAGTGATGACTCTTTGGCTGATTTTTCTCTTTCTATCAATGTGTAGGGAGTAGCAATCATACTTGGTCTCCACATCATGTAACAGGTTTTAAGAAAGATCTCATTTTCTAACAAAAGGCAATTAAATCAGTTGTGGACAAAACTAAAATAAACAAAACAGATCATTACAATAAGTTTACCTTGGAAGTTTTTGTAATCCCTGGGCTCTGTTCCTGGGGGAGTGATGCATGAAGGGCCAAGGTAGGTCTGTATTTGTGGGGAGCAAATTATACTCCAGGTATAGGAATAATAAGTGAAATCTGAAATAGGACCTTCTTTGAATTTTTAAAAACTCTTATTAGTTTCTACAAGATGGAATTCACTTACAGCATGCCTGGAAAGTTGAATAATTCTTGAACATGGATTGAGTTCAGTTGCTAGTAGGCCAGGTCAGAGTTTGAGATTTTACCAGGTGGGTAGTAGTTTTAAGACATTATGAGGAATTTTCTGTAACCTGCACCTCTTTTCTGGAACACAGGTGACAGGTATGTCACTGGTTCCTAAAAATGATACATATTAGTAGCAAAAAGCTGTTAAATGGAGGAAAAGATGTTTTCTTACAGTGGGAGCTGTGGATCTGAGAAAAAAAAGCTGTGGCATTTGACAGTTCAGCAGGACTTGGTAAGATCCCTCCTTTTTAGCTGAGGTTTGAATAATGTCTTCCACCAAGGAATCTTGATATAGGCCCAGTTACCAGGCTTTCAAGAAGGAAACTGTCTGTGTGGGTCAACTCATAGGGATCCTTGCACCAGTGAATAAAATGCTTTGGCAGATGTCACCAGAGGTTCATAATAATCTAATGCTGCATTATGTAGGACTGAATGTTCTCCCAGTGAGGATGGCCACTGGGGAGTGACCAGTGGTCTAGTAAGCCTCCTGTTAACATGTTACATGTGGAAAGTTCCAGCTTTCTCTTTGCTTTAGATCTCATGTTTTAAGAGCCATGGACAGTATGACTGTCCTCCTTAGTCTGGTTTGTGCATAGATCATGCTGAGCTTAACTTTTCAGAATTGCATTTTGATGTTTTACTCTCCCTGATTCTAGATAACCTGGGTAGTGAAAGTATGTCTTTGCCAGTCTGCCTTGCAAAATATGCTCCCCAGTTACTGTAAGAACTTTGCAAATTTGGAAATAAAATATTTTTAGAAACTTTACATTGCAGAGACTCATTTCAGCCCCTGTACATGAGCATACTGAAAAGGTACACACAAGCACTAATTTTCACAGGAATGTTTCACTTAGTATTTATTAAAGGTTCCCCCTCAAGAAGGGGAGAAAGATCTACTCTCCTCATCTTGATAACTTTTTTCACATTGTGAGCCTGATAATAGGTTAGTTCTTAAAATATTCTGAGCAAGTATGGGGAAAAAACAGAAAACAGAAACCTTGGGGTATACCAGTAATTCCTAATTGTTCCCAGAATCTTTTCTTAGTTGGTGTATGCCCTGCCATTATGGGTTTATAAACGAGGGGAGAGAGTGACTGTTGATTCCACCAAAAGCCCCTTGGAGGGGGCCAAAATGGTATAGATGCAAAACACTCTCCTTATCTTCAAAGATTTTGAATTAGAGGACTAATATTCCAGAAGGGAGAATCCAAAATAGTTGGATAAGAGGAACATGCCTGAGAATGGCAAATATCCACAGCCTTGTCTGTGTCATCAACTAGAGTAAAGTATATAATAGGTAGATAGCATATGAACCAGTAGAAAGTTTTGCTTCTCCAGGAGTGAGGAACTCTCGTGGTTTATTACAGTTATTTACAATCATGAAGTGCATAATGAGTCATAAGTATGACCAGATTTGGAGAAGTGAGAGTACACACTTTAAAACCAGAAGTTCTGCCACCTGGACAGATTACCCAGCGAGCAGAGACTTGAGTTGAAACTAAACCACCAGCCCTCTCTTCTCCATTACAAAATGTTTCTTTTATTCATTAACTTTAATAAACCTTGATATGTGTGTATACATGGCTTCAAAATCATATAAAATAAGGTTTAAATCAATGGTCCCCAACCTTTTTGGCACCAGGGACCGGTTTCACAGAAGACAATTTTTCTATGGATGGGGTGCGGATGGTTTTGGGATGATTCAAGCTCATTACATTTATTGTGCAGTCAAACCTCTCTGCTAATGATAATCTGTATTTGAAGCTGCTCCCCAGCACTAGCATCACCGCCTCAGCTCCACCTCAGATCATAAGGCATTAGATTCTCATAAAGAGCGGGCAACCTAGAGCCCTTGCATGGTCAGTTTAAGTAAGTTTAGAGCTCCTATGAGAATCTAATGCCTTCGCTGAACTGACAGGAAGCGGAGCTTATGTGGTGATGAGAGTGATGGGGAGTGGCTGTAAATACAGGTGAAGCTTTGCTTGCCGAGGCAGCCCACCCTCTTGCTGTGCTGCCTGGTCCTTAACAGGCCACCAACCAGTGCTGGTCAGTGGCCCAGGGAATGGGGACCATAGGTTTAAATGAAATAAAAGGTTTAAACTCTAACTTTTTAAACAGAAATAATATGGAATATAAGACTATATATTGATTTTGCTTTCTTAATTTGAATACTGTGAAGAAAAAATGGGTAACAAATTGTGTGGTAAGAATATAATTTCTTTCTTTGAAATTTAAGTTCTATAAATGTTTAGATAAATATAAATTGCTTACTAATTTTTAAAATATTATTCCAAGGTTCAAAATCAATAAATAAGTTTGGAAACTATATTTAAGTTAACATTAAGGATAATAAAACCACTCTTGATAACTAAGAATATAGCAAAACAATATGATCCTTAAAAACTTGACCCAGATAGTATAAAATATTTATAATATTCTCTGATTTCAAGATATATAAGATTCCAATTTATAAAGATGCTGGTCATTTAGCTCATTTTGATTATATACCCATATATATATATACACACTTTTAAATTTTAATATAAGTAATAATTATATGTTCAACAAGGGAATTATAAGAGACATAAGAAATTCTTTAATTTAGATTTATTGTTAAAGAAATAGAGCCTTAAGTGATCTAAAAACCCATGTTTGCATTTTTATTTCTTACTGTGGTAAAATCAGGGAGGAGGCATGTAGCTATCATTTAAATCTCAAATCACAGAACAAATTAATTTATCCTAATGGTTAACTTTGATTTAGAATAGGCCTTTGGAGCCTATCCTATTAACCCAAAGGATCCTTCTCTTGGAAACACCATTTCTTAGTCGCCTGTGGTACCTTTATACTGAGTCTTGTTTCAGCAAGTCTTGCTTCTTTCCTGTTGTCTCTTAATTTCTAATTCATGTCAGAAAAATAATTTCACTCAAACAAAATTGTAAAATTCTTGGAAATTATACATCTGCATAAGAGAAAAATATGTTCACAGCTGCTCTCAGCTCCTGTAGAGCTCATCTCTGGGAACAGTAGTTCCTCCTTAGTGAGGCATGGCCCCTTTCTCACGTGATGGCGGTGTTCTGATCCCCAGTCTTCTAGCAGCACAGGAGAGCTTACTTCACCAGGGCTCAACTCATAAAGAAAGCTCCAGCATCTTGCATCAGATAAAATTTTAGCCTAACTCTCAACCTTGAGAGCTTATTCTGGATAGATGGAACATGGATTCCTTCCACTGAATCAACTGCATCTGGGACCACCTTATGGATCTATAACCAATGACAGCTGGTCAGAGCTATGGACAGCAATCAATAAGGACAAAAAGGATAAAAATTATAATTTGCTTACTTTTCAGGGGCTTTGGGAATTTTCAGTCAAGGGCCTTGTTTTAGTGGTTCTATTAAAAGACAGTTGGGCTGACTCCTCAGAAGGACCTAATGTAAGCTATAAGCTAATCTGTCTCCTCTGTTTTGGTGGCTCACATTTAGGGATTGGTTTGGATCCACAGTCCTCAGCTTTTAGCTTCCCTTTTGATTGAATCACTGTTGACTGATGTTAGATGTTAATATAAATAAAACCTCCAAACTCTAGAAAACAGGAAACAGAATTATATATTTTTTATTACTTTATGCATGTGAGAGGAGTGTGCTAATGATCTTTTTTCTGATTTGACAGAAACCAATATTTGCAAAATTTTACAATATTTGTAAAATTTTCAATATTTGTAAAATTTGAGAATTCAGAAATATCAGTTTGAATAAGAGTGACACATTATTAAATAATATAATTGATAAAAATATCTGACTTAGTAGTAAAGGGTTGCTTTTACAAGATATAGCAACAATTTCTAAAGTCTAGCCATAAGATTTCCTTACTATTATAAAACAAAATCATTTTTGTTTTTGTGAAAATATATTGACAATATTTTGACAGAAAATATTTTCAGACTTTGTAGCTACAAGGGAAAGAGAGGACTTTTTTTTTAAGATGAGGCTGAGATTTATCAAGAGTTAGGAGGTCCCATAACTGAAATTCAGTTAGCACTAAGAAAAAAAGAAGAAATCTCAAGAAACTCAAACTTGTAATATGGAAAGGATAAGAGCAAAATAGATTACAAACAAATGGACTACTGAGCATTTAATATTTATTATATCTATAGTTAAAAACATTTTTATACGTTTTCAGTACTATTTATATTTTTCCTTTATAAATGAGATATACTTTCTTTTTTGTTTTACATATGTGTCCAGAAATTTGCAAATAATATTGCCTGTTTTTAATTTAATTGGTGATTATTTGTTACCCTTCAGATTTTCCCCCCAAACATATGCTTGAATTATGAAATTCAAAGGGATTTAGGCACTTAAAATACTCTTATGTAAGGCAATCCATTTGGTATACCTCTATCATATAATTTCTAGTATGTTAATTTAATCTGGGATTATAGGGAATAGATATTTTTATACTTTGGACTCTTAGAACTTTTGACTTTTTGATCATGTCAGCACACATGAATATAATGATTATTTAGACTTAATTCTATATACTTAATTTTTATCAATGTTACTGCCATTTTTTTTTTTTTTTTTTTTTGTTAAACTCAACTTTCCCACTGTAGAAAATCTTAATTTTGATTCATTGCATTCTTAGCTGGTATAATTTTAAACTAATGTTTTCATGAAATGTGTATATGGTAGGTATATTTTATGATCTCCTTTATATCCTTTAATTGCCTTCCTACATGTATGGCAACTTACCTGGGTCTTAGATCTCCACCTTGTTCTCAGAATTTTGACTTTGCTATATTATTTGCTAGTGTTTAGTGTTCTAATGAGGAGTCTAAGGACGACCTGACTCTCCAGTACCTTAACTCACTTCCCATCTCCCCAGTTTGTTGGTACTTTTTTTTGTTACTAGTGATGTCAGGATATTTTACATTTTTACATGAAAGTACCTTTTCATCTGCTGGCAACCTCTCTGCCCCCACTTTTCTTCTCAGAGATGATTTCTTTAAATTTGATTTTTAAAGTGATTTTGGTTCTATTCTTCTCTTTCTCTCTGTTTTTCAAAAACATCTAATAGTCATTGGTTGTAGCTCTTTGCCTATATAACTCCTACTTATTTTTTTGGCATTTTAATCTTTTTTTCCTTCCTTTTTGGGGACTTTTTCAATTTATTTTCATTGACTTGATTTTGCTGTTTATTAAACTTAAATCCAATGCAGATTTAAATTTTCCCTGGTTTTTAATTTTATTGCACTCTTCTATCTTAAACTTCTCTTTCTCAGTCTGATAGCTACTTGTGGTGTGCTACTCTGGTTTCATAAAGTCTGCATCTTCCTATACACATAACATATAAAGCAAATTTTTCTAAACATTTCCTTCTATTTCCTAGTTTTCTGTTTTTCATATGTCTGATTTTCTGTCCCTTAGTGTAATGTTCTTTTTCTATAAAACTTTAACATTTTATCCACAGGTCCCATAATATTGGGGTCTTTCTCTGTTTAGAAGATCTCTGTTTAAACATAATGATGAGATTTCCCTTCTTTCCCTAATTGCCTGCTTGGCTGCTGACTACAATACCCTTCTGATTTAGTCTGCTCAGGCTGCCAGAACAAAATATCACACTCTGGGTGGCTTAAACTTATTTCTCACAGTTCTGGAAGCTAGAAGTTCATGAGCAGGGTGCTGGCAGAGTTGGTTTCCTTTTGCCTTCTCATTATGTCCTCACATACACGTGCATATTTTACGTGTGGCCTTTTCTGTGTGTATGCCAACTCCTCAGTCTCTTCCTCTTCTAAGAACACCAGTACTATTGGATTAGGGCCCCACCCTTCTGATTTAACCTTAATTACTTCCTTAAAGGCCCTCTTTCCAGATACAGTCACATCCAGGTGATTTAGGGCTTCAGCATAGGAATTTTGGAGGGACACAATTCAGTCCATAACACCTTTTCAGGGCAAGTTGAATTTTTCATCCTTGGGCCATGTTCTAGATACAATTCTGAACTGAGGAGAAG
Source organism: Lepilemur ruficaudatus (assembly GCA_963574885.1). Taxonomy (NCBI): domain Eukaryota; kingdom Metazoa; phylum Chordata; class Mammalia; order Primates; family Lepilemuridae; genus Lepilemur; species Lepilemur ruficaudatus. The sequence goes on from CAUYRT010072920.1 coordinate 23,315, forward strand.
CTTCTCTTGTTCCTACCTCTCTATACCCTGATTTTGATGAGGAGAAACAATTTCTGAGTGACTCAGGTTGATAAGTACTTGAATAAAAGGAACATTTGTTCTGTGAAGTTTGGATTCAGTCAAAAGGCTGTACTGAAGGATCAGGAGGGTCACATGTGGCCCTGAGACCTCAGGTTCCCCACCCCCGACCTAGAGCAACTCCAAGTGCCAGGAGTGCTGCTGCTGCCTGACTCTTTTTTCAAATAGCTGGTGTCACACTTGCAGCCATGCAAGGCACAAGTTGTCACCAAACAGTCTCTCAAAATATTTTGAAGAGCTCTACCTGCACTTTTTCTGCTTCCCTTCCTCTTTTGCTTTATTTTAGAAACTTATTTATGATTTATTTCTTGTTTTCACTCTTAAGGACTGGGCTCCTCAGAAAACATGATTTGACTCCCATGAAAAAATGAGCTCATGGGAGATACAGCTTTTGCTCTTGACTTCCTGTCCATCTCTGTTCTGTTTCAGAAGTCGGAATGTACAAGGGTACAGTCATCCTTCAAGCCATCTTTTTCTAACTTGTACTTACAGGAAACTCCTTTCAGGTCAAAAAATATTAGTTATTTTTAAATGCTTGCATATGTATTTTCAAAGGGAATTGGGGAGGTGAGGGTGCGAGAAACAAGCTCTCTTCCCTCCCCTCCTTAGCTCTCTTGCAGAGCCTCATGCTTTAGTTAAATAACTCTCTTTCTATGAAGAGAAGCTGGATTTTTCAGGCAAAGTCCTCCAAAAGACTGGGAACCTCTCACGCTCTGGCTGGAAGAGTGTTGGTTGTAATTCTTCTCTAATGAGGGGTCATTTCTGTTTTTCTGTATTGTTTTCCAGGTTAGAATCCTGCAACCTCACTGTAGTTTGTTGTCTAAATATATCTAAGGCTCTCACCAGAAGCCAGAGCCTGAGATTTCTGAATTTGTCAACTAATACTCTACTGGATGATGGAGTGAAACTGTTGTGTGAGGCCTTAAGACATCCAAAGTGTTACCTACAGAGACTGTCGTGAGTCTGTTTTGTTTTCTATGGAGTCATGTTGTTCAGTTCTCTATAGCATAATTATGATAAGATGGGGAAACTGCTTGGGTCATGATACTAACTGGCTCAGTTCTTAATCCTGGATGAGCTCTATGTGTACCCTACTTTTCTTCTTCTACTTCCCTCCCTTTTTACTTAACTTTTAGACACTTCTTTCCCTTCTGATTTTGTTGTTGTTGTTGAGACAGAGTCTCCTTCTGTCACTCTGGGTAGAGTGCAGTGGTGTGAGCATAGCTCACTGCAACCTCGAACTCCTGGGCTCCAGTGATCCTCCTGCCTCAGCCTCCCAAATAGCAGCTGGGACTGCAGGTGTGTGCCACTACACCTGGCTAATTTTTTTCTGTTTTTTTTTTTTTTTTTTTTGGTAGAGATGGGGTCTTGCTCTTGCTCAGGCTGGTCTCAAACTCCTGACCTCAAGCCATCTTCCCACTTCTGCCTTCCAGAGTGCTAGGATTACAGATATGAGCCACTGCACCCAGCCTCCTTTTAGATTCACCTCTTATTTTTATTCTTTGCTAGGCTTCTCTTCTCCCTTCCATGTTTTGTTTCATCATACCCTGTATATAGCTGCAGTGGAACTCTAATTTAAGTAGGTTTGTTGAGGTTGATTCTATGGTCGACCTGTAGGGTTTATAAGCAACAGCTAGTTTACCTGTGAAGGAGAGGAGAAGCATGAACTTTGGAAATTGACAGATCCCTTCCCATCTGTATTTCTCCTTCAGCTTAGAAAGCTGTGGCCTCACAGAAGCTGGTTGTGAGGATCTTTCTTTGGCTCTCATCAGTAATAAAAGGCTGACACATTTATGCTTGGCAGACAATGCCTTAGGAGATGGTGGAGTAAAACTTATGAGTGATGTCTTGCAACATCCAGGGTGTACTCTACAGAGCCTTGTGTAAGTGTCTACTATTTTCATCCTTCTAATATAATACACATTTTGAAATATAAAATGGGAATGTATTATGAACGTATTCTGTACTTTGCCTTTTCCTTACTATTACCCTTAATAATGATGAAGAAGATAATAATAATTGCAATAATAATTGTTAATAATTGTGTCTTTATTCTGGATCCTGTGCTAAATTTGTTTACTCTGCACAACAGTACCTGATGGTGTCAAATTGCTTACCTGATTTCTAGATGCCTCACTGTACAGGTGAGGAAGGTGAGGCTTAGAAAGATAATGCAATTTTCTAAGGCAAGCAAATGATGAATTCAGAACTAAAGTCTAACACCTATCCAGCCCCAGAGTCTGGGCTCAGAATAGAAACACAGCATTCCATGGTATGGTTCATCACAGCAAGATTATTTGGATCATTTTTGTTAGATAATTTCCTAGGCAAGGAAATAATGAGCCAAAGTTTTCATTTTGTCAGATATAGTTAAATTGCCCTCCAGATAGGTTGTTTATATTCCCAGCAGCAGTCTAGAGGCCTGCATTTTAATTTCCTCACTGGGTATCCACAATCTTTTTGATCAGTGTTAATTAGATAATTGAAAAATAGCTTTTATAGCAATTTGATGTTGAGCGTCTTTTCAAATGTTTTGGGCCTTTTATATTCAGGAATTGCCTCTTATCATGTTCAATTTTCTTCTGATGTTTTCTATAATATATGTTATATTTATGGTTATTAATATCACATGCATTATTATTTTATATATATTATAAATAATTTTCCTACCATGTTGCTTTATTTCTACCTTTCTTTATGGTTATTTTTATAATATATTAAGAAGTTTAAAATTTTTGCGAAGTCATATTCTGCTTCATGACTTACAGAAGTTTTGTCATAATTGGAAATACCTTTTTTAAAAAATATACTATATCATCTTCTCATACTCTTTATAGTTTAGTTTTAACATTTCCATGTTAAATTACTCCAGATTTATTCCCAATCTAGCATTTACATGTTAAATTATTCCAAATTTATTTTGTTATAAGGTTTAAACTTATTTCCCCTCTATATAAGATTAGTTGTACAAAAATCGTTAATGACATAATATGTCTTTTCCTTACTGACTGAAAATGCCACTTTTATTATGTACAAAAAGTACTTATTTTATTATGATTTTTCCTGTTCTTCTCCATCTGCCTGCTCCTCTATGCTTCTGCAACAGGGTACTATATTTATGTGCAATGTAAAGAGGTTAATGTTTGACTTATATAGTAAGAAAAATTCTGAAGAACATGAATCCAGTTTTAGCCCAATTAGATGGAAACCCAGGTGAGACAGGCTGGCAGTGAGGGTGTTTCATCTGAGATGGAGTTTTGGCAAGTAGATAAGGGACTGTGTAACATGAAACCTTTTCAAAGATGTCAATCCCTGGGAAGTAGAGCAATGATTCCATCTTTCCTCACGTTGTCCTTCCTGTAGGCTGAGGCGTTGCCATTTCACTTCGCTTAGCAGTGAACATCTCTCAACGTGTCTTCTGCGCAACAAGAGCCTGATACATCTGGATCTAGGATCAAACTGGCTACAAGATGATGGAGCAAAGCTTCTGTGTGATGTCTTTCGGCATCCAAGCTGTAATCTTCAGGACTTGGAGTAGGTTTTTCTGTGATTTTTGTGTAGTTTCTTTTTTTTTTTTTGGAGACAGAGTCTCACTCTGTTGCCCGGGCTAGTGCGCCATGGCGTCAGCTTAGCTCACAGCAACCTCAAACTCCTGGGCTCAAGCGAGCCTCCTGCCTCAGCCTCCCAAGTAGCTGGGACTACAGGCATGAGCCACCATGCCCAGCTAATTTTTTCTATATATTTTAGTTGGCCAATTAATTTCTTTATATTTTTTTTTAGTAGAGATAGGGTCTCGCTTTTGCTCAGGCTGGTTTTGAACAACTGACCTTGAGCGATCCTCCTGCCTTGGCCTCCCAGAGTGCTAGGATTACAGGAATATAATCCTGTACGTGTAATCAACTACAGAGCGTCCGTGAAGGCAGGGGAGATTAGGAAAGAAAGGCTGAGAACTGAGTAAATATCAGAGAAAAGAATATACAGCTGATTTTCTCTTATTCTGCCTGAGACAAGCTGGAGAAATCTGTTTATCAGATTTTTCAGAACAATTACCATAGTAATTATAGTCAGTTTCCCTCAGGCCTCAGGCTGAGCAGTAACCATATTATTTTTTCCTTGGTTGTGCCCTAGTGAATCTGCAGTGTATCTGCTACTTTATATCTGTGAAGCTCAAATTGTGCTCTACAAGTTTTTCTTTTAGGTTTATATTTAAACTCAGGTTTATAATTAGGTCAACTGTCAAAGAAATTGAGAAAGAAATTTTAAAAACATCCTATAATCCATTTTTAAACACCAACCATTTTTATTAATATGTCCTCAGTCTGTGAGCAGGTATATACGTACATATGCATGGTATGTGGATATACAATTGTGATTATTGTATAGACATGACTTTGGAGTTTCCTTTTCATTTGACAGTATTTTAGAAACACATTTAAATATTTAAAATCATCTTCTTGATTATTTTAATGATTATACAATATTTGGTATTTCATTATGTAAATATTGTGGCTAGAGTGAAGCCAGACCAGAGGTGTCAATTAGCAATCTCAGTTCACTTTCCCACTAGGACCTCCCATGGGACTAGTAGCTTGGGTGAGTCATTAAGGGTCCAATCCCCAGCATGGTTTTTTACAACTATAAATTCAAGCTCCTTTGTATACCCAAAAATGTTTTTCTTGACTGACTCATGATAACCAAACTTTTGAATGAGTTTAAAAGTTTATTGTGAGATCTGTAAACACTAAGGTGCTTTTAGGGTCCAATAAGCACTTGTACTTGCTTTAGTAAAGTATAGATGATGTTCGTTATTACATGATTCTCTGAAACTTCCTTGATCATTATTCAGCTGGAAGGCAAAGTTTTACTTAATGGATATTATCATTCAATCCAGTGCCTTCATTTCAACTACAGAGATAATTTCTAGGTGACCTATATACTCAAGGTCTTTGCCCAGCCCACCTTCTTTCCTTAGCATTACTGTAAACACATAGACAAATTTGCACTTTCTTAGTTACTACCATAGCCTCTCTGCAGGCCATGCCAATTCTCTCAACAAATATTTACAACAAGTATGTGCTAGATGTCGAGGAGACTAAAGGTCACTAAGGTGATGCTCTCGTCCTCAAGTAACACAAAATTCTGATGACAGGAGAATAAACACAAAGCCAATTATAATACATTCCATACATTGTTATAAGGATATGGCGAAAGTCCCAATGAGCAGTAAGTGGGACTTCACAGTGGAGACAGAGTTACTTTAGGCTTGAAAAAATGGAGAGGATTTTGTTCTGTGGGGATATCCTAGGCAGAAGGAAAAGAGAGAATAGAAGGGGAATAACAATAGATGTGGTATACTTTGAGAAAAAAGGATGTGTATGGTGAGAGAATAGGGTGGGGCAAAGTACAGAAAGAGAAAGCTAGGGCCAGATTGTGACTGCGCTTGAATGCCATTCAAAGGACCTGGAAGAAATATCTTCATATGTCACTTGCTTCTATCTTCTTTGGAGATAACACTTTGAGATAGATTCCTGGAAAACTTTTTATTTCAGAAATATATTAAAAACTGAAAGCATAGAGATCTATGGGTTCCTTGGGAAAGAATATACCCATTTTTTAAGTATTGCTAAAAATAAATGTTCTTACCCTTGATTTTGAAAGCTTTGTAGATAACAACCTGTTTGTGAAAGAAAACAGTTTTACCTGTTGGTTCCTTCTGCTCATTAAGAAATCCCATCTGGTCATATTAGACTTTCTCATGTGCATCCTGGATTGTAGATAGAAAAGAGTCAGAAAAGAGGTTCAAATACTTGGGCATCTCTCCTAGGAAGAAACTAATTAATCCTCACAACTGGAGGATTCACTTCTCCTCTGTTGTATTTCTTGCAGACTGATGGGCTGCGTTCTCACTAGTGCATGTTGTCTGGATCTAGCTTCTGTTATTTTGAGCAACCCAAACTTGTGGAGCCTGGACCTTGGAAACAATGATTTGCAGGATGATGGAGTGAAAATTCTGTGTGCCGCTTTGAGACATCCAGACTGTAACATTCAGAGGCTTGGGTGAGTTCAGTTTTCTATTAGGAAAATTATACCTATTTGGTTGGCACAGCTAGATGAAATTTAGTATATGGAGAGAGGATGAAAAATAAATGGGGCTAGAAGTTAAGTTACTCTGAGAAATAAGAATCTAAATTTCAAATATATGAATCAATGTATTATGTGTTCCTTAGTATAGAAGCCACATTTCTTTGTTTCCTTCTTAGTGCCTTGGATAGGTGTGTATTAAGTAAATTATACCTTATTTGGGTCCTCCACATTCTGTCATCCTTCAGATATTCCATTTGTCCTTGAATTAATTTGTTTATTGAAGATTTCACTAATCATCTTCTATCTGTAAAATACTATACTATGTTCCTTAATACCTTGTAATCTAATAAAATCTCATCCTGTGTTCTGGCTACTTGTTATGTTCAATCCTATATTGTTTAGATTTTTTTAAATTTCAAAATATTAAGTGGGTACAAATGTTTTTGTTATATGGATAAAGCTTTTATCATGCTTGAGTCAGGGTTATAAGTGTGCCCATCACCCACACAGTGTTCACTGTACCTGTTGGGTAGGTTTTTACCCCTCCCCCCTTCTGATTTCCAATGATTTTGACTTCTTTTTGTGCCCATGTGTGCCCATTAATTAATTCCAAATTATTAGAGAGTGCATGTGGTGTTTGTTTTTCCATTCTTGAAATACTTCATTTAGGATAATGGTCCCAGTTCTATACAAATTGCTGTAAAAGACATTAATTCATTTCTTTTTATGGCTGAATAGTACTCCATGGTATATATACGTAAATACCACATTTCGTTAATCCACTTAAGAATTGATGGGCACTGGGTTGATTCCACATCTTTGCAGTTGTGAATTGTGCTGCAGTAAACATTCAAATGCAGGTGTCTTTTGATAAAATTACTTTTTTCCTTTGGGTAGATACCCAGTAGTGGGATTACAGGATTGAATGGTGGGTTTACTTTTAGTTCTTTGAGAAATCTCCATACTGTTTTCCATAGAGGTTGTAATAATTTGCAGTCCCACTAACAGTGTATAAGGGTTCCTTTCTCTCTGCATCCATGCCAGCATCTGTTGTTTTGGGACTTTTTAATAAAAGCCATTCTGACAGCAGTAAGGTGATACCTCATTGTGGTTTTAATTTGCATTTTCCTGATGTATAGTGATGTTGAGTATTTTTTCATATGTTCATTGGCCATTTGTCTATCTTATTTTGAAAGCTTCTGTTCATGTTTTTTGTCCACTTTTTAATGGTTTTTTTTCTTGCTGATTTGTTTGAGTTCTTTATAGATTTTTGATATTAGCCCTTTATTGGATGCATAGTTTGCAAATATTTTCTCCCATTTTGTAGGTTGTCTATTTGCTCTGTTGATTATTTCCCTTGCTTGTGCTTAATAATTAAGCTTTTTAATTTAATCAAGTCCCATTTATTTATTTTTGTTGTTTCTGTAATTGCCTTTTCAGGTCTTAGTCTTAAGTTCTTTGCCTAATCCAATATCTAGAAGATTTTCTTACATTCTAGAATTTTTGTGGTTTCATCCCTTCCATTTAAGTCTTTTATCCATCTTGAAGTAATTTTTTGTGAGTGGTGAGAGATAGAGGTCCTGTTTCATTCTTCTGCGTGTGGCTATCCTGTTTCCCGAGCACCATTTATTGAACAGGGCTTCTTTTCCGCAGCACATGTTGTCTGCTTTGTCGAAGATCAGTTGGTTGTAGGTAGATGATTTTATACCTGGGTTCTCTGTTCTGTTCCATTGGTCTGTGTCTCTATCTTTATTTGATCTTGAACTGATATTGGCTAGTACATTTTCACTCACACAACATGAATCATTGACCTCTGGGTTAAGAATTGTGCTCTACACGTGGGAAGCCTAGACACAATGATCTGTCTCATACTATAAGAATTTAAAAGCTTCCTAGAGGAATGTTTCCTGACTCTTCCAAGAAAATGCTGTTTTTCCTATATTTCCATTTACTGTTTAAATATTTTTATCAAAACAGTGATGAAGTTGTCACTGTTGGATCTGAGATTTAATTTTATCCTACTTATAACCTAATAAGTTAGGCTGCTGCTGTTTCATGGATTCTGGCAAAAAACATAATACTTCTATCAGAGACAAAGTACTTTACTACTTACATCATAGCAAGAGCATGAGCATTAATATGTTTGTATCAGTTTCTTTTGTTCCCCAAGTCTCACAGGGCTGACATGAAGGGCTGGGATGGATGCCTGCACATGCAGTGGGCTGCATCCAAGACGAACAACATGGAGTTTGAGGGACCCACCGTTTTATAGCAAGCACTATGTCAGCGTGCTGTTTGTCCTGGAGGGAGATATTACTTCATCCTGCAAGGTTGCTCATTGCAAACACAACCCTGGGAAATGGCCCCGGTAAAGAGTTGTCAGGGCTTTGCATTCTTGATAGCAAAATAAGCAGGAGAGAGAAACTCCTATGGAAGAATATCTCCCAATAGCTACCTCTTGTTTCCATACAGTGCAGTCTTGGCTTCTGGTGAATTGTCATATGAATATGCCACTGTATTGGCCACTCTCATTAATCTGACCAGTAGAGGCTGTGACCAAATTGGTTCAATTAATCTCACGCACCCCTCCCCCAACCTACTATTTATTCCACTTTGAATGGAATTGTATTGACTATCACTTAATGGGTCTCCTGATATACCAAAATGATATATCTCCCTATTTAGGCCTATCAATAAAGCTTAGTAATTTTTCTTTGAGTATCCCTATATTTTGTTGTTGTTCAACTTTATTTCAAAGTCCTTGCTGTATTTCATTGCTGTTGTAGATGGTTATTTTTGTTATGTTTTCATCGTGTTTATCCCTTATACATAGAAACACAGTTGATTTTTGTATGTTGATTTCATGCCCAGTAGCTTGCCACATTCTCTTGTTAATTCTGATTGCTAATTTGTAAATACTTTTGGATTTTCTGGGTATAAAATAGTATCATTTGGGAATAATACATTGTAGTTGTTGTCTCCTTTTCTGTCATTTTTTTTATTGCCTTTGTAAATGTTAATATATGTGACATAATGTTAATATGTCTAGAGATAGTGGGCTTTCTTGTGTTCCCAGTGTTGAAAGCAAAATTTCAGTGGTTCACCCATTTATCAGTTTAAGGAAATTCCCTGCTACACCTAGTTTGTTAGAAATTTTTATTTTCTTTTTAATTCATAAATAGATGTTAACCTTAAGAAATTTACTAAATGTGATGAATCCCATTGATTTATATATTTTGTGAACCTTGCATTTTTGGACTAAAACCAACTCAGACATGCTATCTCTTACAAACATTGTGATTTTTTTTAACATAAGACTATTTAAGCATTTTTGTTCATAGTGGAGATTAATTTATAATCTTTCTTGTGCAGCCCTCAAGTTTTTGTATCAAAATTAGGCTATTTTTATAAGATGAGTTCAGGAGTGTTCCTTTTTATTTTTCAGTTTCCTGGGGAGATTTTTGTAAGACTGGAATTGTTTGTTCCTTGAATTTTGTAAAAATTTTTGGTGAAACTGTCTAATCTGAAGCTTCCTTTGTGTGTAGATTTTTGTTTTGACTTCTGATTCAATTTTTAAAATAATATACATTATTTGGGTTTTCTCTTACTGAGTACTTTTTGGTAAGTAATATTATTGATTTTATCCATTTCATCTAAATTTTAAAACTTATTGGAAAGTATATAATATTTTATTATCTGCTTGACTTCAAAGGATACAACATAGATCCTCTCTATGTATACATTCTATTTCATTTCTGTCTTTATCTTAATTCTTTTCTTGTACTTTTGCTGGGTTTATTTTATCATTCTTTTTCTAAATTCTTGTGTGGGATGCTTAGATCAGTGTGCATGACTGAGTTTTCAAAAATTTGTTGGTATTTGCTTCCTGGCCCAGTATATAGTCAGTTTTTGTATGTGTTCCCTAGTGCACTTAAAAGGAATATGAAGAATTGTTGGTTGCAGTATTCCATATTAGTTAATTAAGATTGTTAATTCTGTTCAAACATCTTTATTTTTAGTGACTTTTTTTTTGCCAGATAATTCAGTTACTGTGAAAAATATGTTAACATCTCCAGTATAATTCTAGATTTGTGTTTTTCACTTTCTAGTTGTTAGATTTTTTTTCCTATATTTTGAGACTGTTATTAGTGACTACAAATTTAAAATGATTGTTTGCTGATGAATTCTTAATAACCCTTTCTGTCTTACGATGCTTTTTGCCCTAAGGTGTATTTTGTGCAATATTTGTATACCTTGTGTCATTGTTAGTGGGACTATCTCTTCACTGTGTTAATGTGAGTTCCATGTATGTAGCAACTAAAAATTTTATATACTCAGCACCTATATAGGCATTCAGTTTGGTGGCTAGGTAAACATAGGGTGAAAATTTTTTTATTTCAACATATTATGGTGGTACAAATGTTTAGGTTACATATATTGCCTTTGCCCCACCCAAGTCAGAGGTTCAAGTGCGTCCATCCCCCAGATGGTGCGCACCGCACTCATTAGGTGTGAATATACCCATCCCCTCCTGCTCCCTCCCACCTGGCTGACACCTGATGAATGTTACTATATGTGCACATAAGTATTGATCAATTAATACATAAGGTGAAAATTAAACTCAAATTGGTTGGGGGAACATCAGGTACGGACGGTTGAGTTTAACTTTCTTCCTCAGTTCATGTATTATACTGTTATTGGCTTGTGCAGAGACCCTTGATTGACTGATCGATTGGTTAATTGGCTAATTTATTTCCATCAGCCATTCTCTTTCCCATCTGTAGTCACAATATTCCATAGAATTGTGGCTATCCTTGTAAAAGACATGATGTTTTTTAGTGTATGCATTTTTATTTGCATAAATGGTATGGCGCTAGAGACCTTACTATATTCCCTGCTTTTATTTATTTATTTATTTTGTTTTGTTTTGTGACAGAGTCTCACTCTGTTGCCCGGGCTAGAGTGCCGTGGCATCAGTCTAGCTCACAGCAACCTCAAGCTCCTGGGCTCAAGTGATCCTTCTGCCTCAGCCTCCCAAGTAGCTGGGATGACAGGCATGCACCACCATGCCTGGCTAATTTTTTCTATATAGTTTTAGTTGTCCACCTAATTTCTTTCTATTTTTAGTAGAGGCAGGGTCTTGCTTTTGCTCAGGCTGGTTTCGAATTCCTGAGCTCAAATGATACTCCTGCCTCGGCCTCCCAGAGTGCTAAGATTATAGGCATGAGCCACCTTGCCTGGCCTATTCTCTGCTTTTAAAACATTCAATACAGAGTTTCTAAAATCTACTTATGTTGTTATGTATTTAATGTTCAAAGATTCAACTGCTTTATAGTATTTTAGAGTGTGCTTGCATATTTCATTTATTCCATGGACTATAATGATGAATTTGTAATTCATGATTTTGGAAGGGATATGTTCAGCCTGTAAGTATCTAGTAATAATGAATATTATAAGTACTTATAGTCTTTGGATTTACCCTAACTGTACTCACTTTTTTAAGTTTCTGGAATTATCCTCCACTCTAAGCCCACAGATCTTTTTGTGTGCTTGCTCTCTGTCATGGGATAAAGTCTTTTTTGTCTCTTGCTCTTCCCTACAGGTTGGCATACTGTGGTTTGACCTCACTCTGTTGTCACGACCTCTCCTCTATTCTTATCAGCAACCAAAGACTGATGAAAATGAACCTGACACAGAATACCTTAGGGTGTGAAGGAATTAGGAAGTTATGTCAAGTCTTGAGGTCTCCTAAGTGTAAACTGCAAGTTCTAGGGTAAGTCTTCACTGGCTTCTCAGGGGGAGAGTTTCCTGTAATGAGGGATCCGGGGATCTAAGGAGTCACTCATTTACTGTGGGCCTCAGAATCAACCTGACTATGTATCTTTAAGTATTTACTGGGCACTCACTTGTTTTTCTCTCATAGAATATTGAATCTGGAGAGAGATAATGTAGCATAGTAGTTAGGAGTTGTGCACTTTGGAACCAGACTACCTGAGTTTGAATTTTGGCTCTACCACTTACTAAATGTTTAATTTAGGCTAGTCCCCCAATCTCTGTTTTGGTTTCTTTATCTGCAAGATGGGTGAAATGATAAAATCTCCCTTACAGGGTTATTGTGAAGATCTGAGTCAATATAAGCAAGTACTTAAAACAGTGTCTAGCATAATAATAAACAATGAATGTGTCAGCTGATTTTATCATTATCATTAGTAGTATTTTGCTTGGATTGCAAAAGGCTCTTGAAGGATCCTTTTATGTTTTTACCTATTTTTCTCTTCTATATTCCATTTTCCTTCAATTGCTATATCTCCCTCACTGTATCTCTCTCAGTTCCCTTCCCCACTCCCCATCCATGTTATAATATTCTCTTTCTACTTTAATATGACAGGTTTTTTTTTTCTCTCCTGGAATCCTTCACAGGTAAAGTGGAGGGCTATAAGAAAATTGAATTCAGGGAAAAAGATGTTTCCTTGTTTTCTCAGGTTGTGCAAAGAGGCATTTGATGAGGAAGCCCAGAAGCTGCTGGAGGCTGTGGGAGTTAGCAATCCACACTTAACCATAAAGCCAGATTGTAATGATGATAATGAAGAAGATGGGTCCTGGTGGTGGTGTTTCTGATTTGAAAACCCTGACATTCCTTAAAAAATAAATAAAATTAAATAAAACCTCAAAAGGATGAGGACTTGGGTTCTTAATTTTAGATGCTTTTCCTAGAGATATGCACTTGATCTCTGTTAGATACAGTTTAGTCCCTTCTCTGTAAAATGTCTGTTCAGCTTCACATGACGGTTGAGATGCTGAAACAAAATGAAAAACATAAAGCTCTCTGAGAAGTATAATATGTTTTTACTTGGATACAGAGCTTAAGAACTCAGGTAAGAGAAGTCTAGACATGAGACTGGAAGATGGGTCCAGGGAAGATCAGTTAAAGTGCCTTGTTTTCTTTCCCATTCCCACTGCCATGGCTTAGTTCACAGCCTTGCTATCTCTGGCACCTTTTATCAGAATGCGTCTCCTTGTGTGTTCTTGGGACCACCAGTGTGAAGATCACTTGGCTATCTATCTTAAAATGGAGATACCTGAGCCCCGCACCAGACTTAGCAAATCAGAATGTCTGGGTGGGGCTCCTTAGGAACTAGCATTTTTTTTGTAATTTCCCAGGCAAATTCTTAGATATACTTAGTATTTGAGAATCACTAGTTTCAACAGAAATATGAGTCAGTGTCTATATTGAATGCTTTCTGTAGCCTACAACGAAAGAAAAGGAGGCTTAATTCCCTTTAAGGGAATATAAGGTTATTTGGGTTAGAGCTAAAAACAGGTTCTTCCATTTGGTAAAAATATGGCACAATAAAATTGTCTGTGAAAGACTGTTCTGGTTATTTATTGCTGTGTAACCATCCCAAAATTTAGTGGTTTAAAAATAACTAAATTTCGAGACTTGGTGGATTAGATCTTGTGGCTCCACTTGGGAAGGAGAATTGAACACAGAAGACAGACAACAAATGACAGACACACAGACACGATACAAGACTGCAGCCATCTCTGCTGGCAGCGCTTTATTTTTAACACTGTTCTTTTGGCATCTGTCCC